>MU667918.1:8185-29562 GCA_026770625.1 Nicotiana glauca
TTGCAATGCTTGCTTGTTTACCTATTTGCTTGCATTTAAAGTCACAATTGTAGCATGGTCGGGAACCACACTAGTGGATCTTGAGGGGTGCCTAACACCTTCGCCTCGGGATAATTTCAAGCCCTTACCCAACTCTGGTTTTCATCTTTAATTCTTCTTAAAGTGTCCTAATGCACTATAATTATTAGGTGGCGACTCTCCAAAATCTCAAAAAAACCCAATTCCCAAAGTGGGAAAAGAGTTGTCTTCCCAAATGTCGTATACCCGATTCCGCGAAGAAAAAAAAGGGGGTTCGACAGGGTGCAGAAGACAAGAATTGGACATCCTAGGGCTTGGAGGAACTAGAGGGCTGGGTTTGGAGAAGGTTGAGCATATTCTGAAGCATTCCATCAAACTTCTCCTTTTCCTTTACTAGCTCAGCTCTAAGGACATCTCTCTCAGTTTCCAATTCAGCAACACGAGCCTGCAGCCTAGCAATTTCAGCATCCTTAGTTCCTCATTCTTGAACCAAAGCCCTAATGTTGCTATTCATATAAATCTTCAGGGATAAACCAGGTTCAACTGGCGTGGCATTTACTGGATAGTCACAAGCCATAAGAGTCTTGACACTAAAGTGCACCTTGCTTGATGCTATCTCCTACTTCTTCAAAGGCACATTTAGCCTTTTCGGAACAGTAGTCAATAGGAACCCATATGGAGTGGCATAAGCTTTAGAGTCATTGATGACCCAGTAGTTTGACAATGAAAGCAAGCCAGTTTATCTGCATTCCTCTCACAAGGCACTCCATAAGAACCAAGTCCATGTAGTTGGCAGTGTGCCTTCTCTCATGTCTTGCCAGCAAGCATTTGTTAACAAACTCAAATAGGACCTTGTGCTCAGCCCTCATCTCACTTTTCTGCACAAACCTGGCTTCAGGCACATCTTCAGCAGTTGCAGTATCACAAAATTTTATGGTGATTTGGAGTCCAGTAGGGAGAGAATCCAGACAAGGCCACCTCTGCTTAGTATAATCATCATATCCCACACTGGGTATGTCAAGAATCTCATCCAATTTGGGTGCATCAAACTGCACCTTTACTCCTTTCACCATGGTGGTGACAACCCCATTCTTAACAGTGGCATTGGCCATAAACTCAATCAACTCCTTCCTAGTCAGTCTCCCATCCATTGCAAGGACCATGTCCTTCCACCCTTGTGCAACTAGGGCATCCACCAATCTTCTCATTCCTGGATCATCCAGGTCTTTCAACAACCTTCCTTTCAAAAAATTTCTCTTGCCAAAGATGGCAAACATATCCTGTTCTTTCTCAGACTCCTCATCTTCTTCTTCACCACTCCATTCTTCTTCTTCTTCAACAATTTTCTTTTGTTTACCCTTCACAGCAGACCTAGTTCTTTTAGTCAACGAGGATTCAGCAGGTACAGGTACAGAGGAGGACTTCTTGGAAGAAGTCTTGGAACTCTTTGGTTTGGGTGTATGAACTTTTGCAGTTTTTCCTCTTTATTGATGGACCAGGTCCATCTCTTCTTCTTCTTGTTCTGCAACCTTAACACTCTTCACAAATTTTGCCTTTCCTTTTCCCTCTTTTTCTTCCTGCTTTCTTCCAGAGCTTTCTGCAATTCTGCTTCACTTTGCTTGACCCTGCTCCTGGTAGCTCTTCCCTTTGGTACTGAAGAGACAGTAGACTTTGAAGATGACACTTTGCTTTTCTTTGTTGGCTTGGAAGCAGTTGGAGCCTTTTGTGTGGAAGTGTTGCGCTTCTTTGGATCATAACTAGCCCCAACTTTCTTTAGCATATCTGCCAAGGTTCCCTCACTAGATGCACCAGGTTCATCTTGATGCTTGATCAAGTTTACTATCCCTTCAGCCGCCTCCCCAGAACTCATTCCCCCTGAGTTGTAACCACTCTCTTCAACATTCCCAAAAATAGCAAGAACTTTTTCTTTCTTTTTACCTCCCTTTTTTCTTGACTCAGCCCCCTTTACATCTTTCAAAGGACCAACCAAAACAAACCTAGTATCTACATTTTCAACCACATCAGAAAATACCAAACAAGTATTTACGTTACTATGGGTGTCTTGATTTTTGTCAGTGTCAGAAGACCCATGTTCTTCACCTTCGCTGGCAGAAATAAAGGCTTCAGGCTCAGAGCTGGAGCCAGTTTCTCGAGCAGGACTTTCCTTCTTCTAACTAGCCTTCAATTTTTCATTTAGAGTTTTCCTTAAAGCTCCAGAAGCTACTGTTTTTCTAGCTAGCCATTTTTGCCTACGAAACCTAGGTTTTGGGTTTTCAATAGGAGAAGTAGATGAGGATGTGTTTGAGGGAGACACTGGTGGGGGAGTTCTAGGATTATCTTGGGAGTTAGTCATGGTAAATTAGTTCTGGAGAAGATTTGGGAATTTTGGAGAGAAAGAGATGATCAGAACTAGAGAAGGGTTTTTGACGGTTATGAAATAATGAGGAGGGGTATGGTGAGTATTTAAAGATGATTAGAAGTAATGGCAGTAACAAAAACTTTTTACAAGAGTCAATTAGAAGTCTAATCACTTTAGAATTTCGGTCTCTTAGTGATTAATAGGCGACGCTAGATTTTAGGCAAAAATCCCGTTTTCTTTAGAGTTCTAGGAGAATGAAACTGGTTCAATGCTCAACGGATAGAATTTTTGGAAATTTGATGAATGTAGGACTTCTGCTCATGATTGAAAAATTAATCTTTCTAATTTTGCAAAGTAGAGAAAACATACCTGAACTTTCTCATAAGCATATACTGATGAACCGGGTTCTTCAAGTAGAACTCTCTTGAACATGCCTCAAATGTCATAATAGAAAAAACTTTGTAAGAGATCAGTGAGTCATATATACACATGTCACAGGAGTATACTTATTAAAGTATGAGACTGAGTAAAGATCAATCTAGTTATTTACACAAAGTTGAAACTTGTAACCAATTTTTTTTTTCTTTTGTCCCTTTTTTTCATTATGCATTCTGAACTGGACCTTTTAGGTGATCTTAATCATCCCTAATTCCAACCTATTCCTCTCAAAGTTTTCTCTATTTAGTGCTTTAATAAAGATGTCAGCTATTTGTTTATCAGTAGCACAAAATTCTATTGAAATCAATCATTTCTCATAGTTATCTCTTAAGAAGTAGTGTCTAACATCTATGTGCTTAGTCCTCTTATAATGAATAGGGTTCTTTGTCATACTTATAGTACTAGTGTTATCACAGAATATTAGAATACATCCCATTTCTATTCCAAAGTCTACCAACTGTTGTTTGATCCATAGTAATTGAGCACAACAAGAAGCAGCAACAACATACTCAGCTTCAGCAGTAGATAGGGCCACAAAATTTTGCTTTTTGGTAGCCCATGACATAAGACATGAACCAAGGAAGTGTGCCATACCTGAGGTGCTCTTCCTATCCACTAGGAAACCTGCATAATCAGCATCAGCATATCCTACTAGATCAAAATTACTACATTTGGGATACCAAAGACACAGTTCAGTGGTTCCTTTCAGATATCTAAGTATCCTCTTGACAGCAGTCAAGTGAGACTCTTAAGGATTTTCTTGAAAACGAGCACAAAGCCCTACACTGAAAACACTGTCAGGTCTACTAGCAGTGAGATACAAGAGTGACCAATCATACCCCTATACAACTTTTGATCAACTGATGAACCGGGTTCATCCATATCTAATTTAGTTGCACTTGCAATGAGTGTGTCTATTTCCTTAGATTCCTCTATTTTAAACTTTTTGATTAGCTCTTTTTTATACTTCTGCTGATGGATCATGGTTCCATTTAGACTTTGTTTGATCTGTAAGCCTAAGAAGAAATTAAGCTCACCCATCATGCTCATTTCAAACTCACTCCCCATTAATTTTGCAAAGTCCTTACTTAGCTTATCAGTGGTGGCCCCAAAGATTATGTCATCAACATAAATTTGCACAACAAGGAGATCCTTACCTTTTCCCCTTAAGAATATGGTACTATCAATTTTACCTCTCTTGTAACCATGCTCCAATAGGAATTTTGACAGTCGTTCATACCATGCTCTTGGGGCCTGCTTGAGTCCATAGAGAGCCTTGTCTAGCTTGTACATATGCTCAAGACGTTCCTTGCTCTCAAACCCTGGAGGTTGCTTTACAATTACTTCCTCTTTCAGGTAGCTATTTAGGAAGGCACTTTTGACATTCATCTGATGAAGAGTGAATTCCATATGTGCTGCAAAGGCTATGAGAAGTCTGATTGCCTCTAGTCTTGCAACTGGGGCAAAAGTCTCATCATAGTCTATGCCCTCCTCCTGGCTGTACCCTTGGACTACTAATCTTGTCGTGTTTCTTATAACTGTTCCATCTTCATCAAGTTTGTTCCTGAAGACCCATTTTGTACCAATGACTGATCTGTCATTGGGTCTTGGTACAAGATGCCAGACTTGACTTCTTTCAAATTGGTTGAGTTCATCCTGCATTGAATTTACCCAATCTGCATCCTACAAAGCTTCAACAACATTTTTAGGTTCAATGATAGATAGAAAAGCATCAAAGTCACACAGATTCTGTAATTGTGCTCTGGTTTTAACTCCAGATGTTGGATCAGTGAGAATGTTCTCAATGGGATGAGAACTTTGATATTTGTGAGGTTTCACAACCATCTGGATTCTGCTAGAGGATTCTGCCATTTGTTGAGGAATAGGATCATGAACATGTTCCTTTAAGGAATTTATTTCAATTCCTTTTTGACTAGTTCCCCCTGTCAGGTTGCCCTGTATGGAAGAACCTGTTCCATCACCTGTTCCTTCTATTTGTGCCACTTTGACCTGAGCTGATGCTTCAACCAAGTCCTTTATCAATCCAATGGCTTCATCTTCATGTTTTTGTCTCTCAGAAAGAATGTTATTTTCATCAAATACTACATGCACACTTTTTTCTACACACAAAGTTCTTTTGTTAAACACTTTATATGCTTTGCTATGTGAAGATATCCCAAGAATACTCCCTCATCACTTCTGGGATCAAACTTACCTAGGGAGTCTTTTCCATTATCGTGCACATAGCACTTGCAACCAAATGCCTTAAGATGGGATATGTTTGGTTTTCTCCCTTTAAGTAACTCATAGGAGTCTTCTCTACCAAAGGTCTGGTCATACATCTATTGATTATGTAACATGCAGTGTTTACAGCCTCTGCCCAGAAGATGTGAGGTAATTTACTAGAAAGTAGCATGGTTCTAGCCATATCCTTAAGAGTTCTATTCTTTCTTTCAACTACTCCATTTTGCTGAGGGGTCCTAGGGGCAGAGAAATTATGATCTATACCATTTTCATCACAGAATTCAGCAAAATTGGAATTTTCAAATTCAGTTCCATGATCAGACCTAATGGAGGCAAGTCGATTTCCTAATTATTTCTGAGTTTTTCTAACAAATGTAGAAAACATGTCAAATGCTTCATCTTTGGAGGTTAGAAATATAACCTAGGTAAATCTAGAATAATCATCAACTAGCACCATTACATATCTCTTTCCACCTCTGCTCATGGTTCTCATTGGACCACATAGATCTATATGGACCAGTTCCAACGACTTGGTTGTACTTACCGTTTTCTTGCTTTTGAAGGATGATCTTACCTGCTTCCCCCTTGCACATGCCTCACAAACTTTGTCTTCCTTGAACTTGATATTAGGTAACCCTATCACCAAGTCCTTAGAGACTAATTTGTTAAGCTGATTTAGACTAGCATGACCAAGTCTTTTGTGCCACAGGAGGGGATCATTAACTAACACACTCAAACAAGTGAGTTCTTTTTCTGGAAGAGTGGACAAATCTACAATGTAAATATTGTTAACTCTTTTTCCCTGCAAAACAATCTTGTTAGTGATAAGGTTAATCACAAATGTGGAGGTAAAAACCACAAGGTTACCTCTGTCACACAATTGTGACACACTTATTAGGCTATATTTCAAGCCATCTATCAGGTAGACATTTTCTATGGAATGAGAATCTGTTTTGCCTACTTTACCAACCCAAATGATCTCACCTTTCTTTTCCTTACCAAAGGAGACATTACCTCCTTTTAAATCCTCAAGTGAAAGGAACCGGTCGTTGTTCCCAGTCATATGTTTTGAGCAACCACTATCCATATACCATATTTGGCTCCTCCCTTTCACTTGGACCTGCAAAAGGAAATCAGGGGTTAGTCTTAAGAACCCAAACTAGTTCTAGTTTGGGTCCCTTTCTATAAGAAAAAGGGTGAATCAAATTCCTTCTTGCCCATCTAGGCAACTTACTTTTCTCTTGAACAAAGGCTTTGTTCTTTTGACTGGCCTTTACTTTTGCATTACATTCATTTTTGTAATGACCAGTCTTTCCACAGCGTGTGCATATTTTGTTTTCAGGAAGTGTGAGGTACATGTTTTTAGGGTCCCATTTTGGTGATGGAGTCCCATAGCCAAGTCTTCTCTTGTTGCTACTGTGATGCTCTTGCAACCAGGAGAGTGCATCAGAGGCCTTGTTCCATTTGCAAGTTCTGTCTAATTCATGTTTCACTTTTCCTAGATCTTCTTTTAGGACTTTAATTAGTTCATCCTTGTTATACAATTCATCCTTCATCTTTCCTAGGTTTTCTTCTAGAGTGAGATATATGTGATCAACTTTCTTCTTTCCAGTTCCTAGTTTCAATTTTAAATTTTCAGACATTAGTTCTAGGACACTGTTATCAAGTTCAAGTACCTGGTTCTTCAACTCAGCATTTGTGTTATCACTCTCATTTGCCCTAGACTCTAAACTTTTGCATTTTGCTTTTAGGATCACACATTTCTTAGACAGAACTTTCTTCTCATTGTTAATTATCTCAGACTCATCAATGAAGTCTAGTAATAGCTCAACCAATTTTTCTTTAGACAAAAATTTAATCTTGTCTTTGAGATGAAGAATACTTACCTCTTGTTCATCTTCTGATTCTCATATGGACATCAATGCTTGTTCTTCTTCAGCTTCATCCTCCGAGTCTTCATCTGAGGTTTCTCCCCAAGCAGCAACCATAGCCTTGGTTGAACCTTTATTTCTTTTTGGTTAAACTTGTTCCTTCTTCTTGTTCCTTCGTTCAGCTTTGTCTTTCTTTCACTCAATTTCCCATTCAGGGCAGTTCTTGATTATATGATCAGTCTTACCATACTTGTAGAAACCCTCACTGGTTTGTTTCTCAGGAGCTCTTGTCTTGTTGAAGGTTGTACCTCTTGAAGAACCCTTTCCTCTCATTAGGTACTTTTTGAAATCTCTAGTGATCATAGCCACCTCATCATCTTCCAGATCTGAATCTTCAGTAATTTTAAGGGCTAAGCTTCTCTCTTTCTTATGTGTATCCATGTTCATGGTTTGCTTTATCATTTCATAAGCAGTGAGATTTCTAATTAGTTCATCCAGTCTAAGAGTAGCAATATTCTTGGATTCCTGAATGGAGTGATTTTGCTTTCCCATGTGACTGGCAGAACCCTTGTCAAAATTTTCTCAACCTTGTCTTCTTTAAGAATAACCCTTCCAAGAGACTTAAGTTTATTTGTCAGTGTAATGAACCTAATATACATCTCTTGGATAGTTTCTCCTTCTTTCATAGTGAAATTCTCATATTGAGAATACATCAGTGTTCCTCTTGATCTTTTCACTTGTGGTATTCCTTCATGGGCCACTTGCAGAGTGTCCCATATCTCCTTAGCAGTTGTACAGCTTTGGATCCTATTGTACTCATCTGGACCTAGTCCACACACAAGTCATTTCTTGGACTTAGCATTTTTCTCCTACTTCCTCAAGTCTTCAGCATTACAGTCAGCCCTTGTCTTTGGCACATCAACTCCTTCAGCATTCTTCTTTGTGGTTGCTAAGGGACCATCAGTGACTATGTCCCAAAGTTCATAGTCTTCCCCTATGATGTGATCTATCATCCTGTTTTTCCACCATGAATAGTACTGTCCATTGAAAAGTGGAGGCCTAGCAGTGAATTGCCCTTCCCAATTCCCAGGTCATGTTGATCTTCTCCTAAGGTGTTAGCCTCTTCAAGGATAACCTGCTCTGATACCAATTGATGTTGTAAACTTCAATACCACACAAGAGGGGGGTAATTTGTGTGGTACCCAATTTTCGCTCTAGAAGAACCTGGTTCTTCTAGGTGTACTTACTACTACTGTTTGCGAAATTAAGAGTGCATAAATTAAAGAACACAGAGATTTTTACGTGGAAAACACCTGGCTCAAAAGGTGAAAAAACCACGACCTACTACTCAGTAGGATTTTCCCAAACTTTCACTAAAATCACCGAGCCAAAACAGTATTTACAAAACTCTTGTAAACCTGAGGATTAAACTCTAATCCCAGTGTGGCACACAACCTCAACTGTTGCGACACCTTCAAGTTAACTCTAACTTGAATACTCAAAGTACCTAATACAATTGATTCTATGAAAGTTGGAAATGTACAACTTTAAAACACCTACTACAATTGAACTAGAGTAAAAGAAAGACATAAAGGAACTGGTTCTTCTATCTTGTTCAAGTTGCTTCAGGAATGCACACTTGAATCTCACATAAATTGCTTGCAAAATTTCCTCGCTATTTTGCTCTCAATTTAGTTTAACTTCTGCGTTTGTGCAATCCCTGTAAAAGAGAACAATCATTGTTATTCAATGAGTTAGTAATCAGAGTTTGATTGAGACTCAATTGTTGATCTTCCATCGAAGTTGAGTCTTTGAACAATACAAACTCCAACCCTATCCTTGATCCGGATTGTGTTCTCTTCACATAAGGAGACTTCCTCTCCTTATCCAATATGCAACATTTTCGATCAGTTCAGGAGATATTGCTACTTGATCTTTGAGACTTATCTCCTTCACATACATCTCACATGTATAGGTTGATAAATACTGTGTCTCATATGATGGACCTAGTCCATGACTGAGTTCATTTGCCATTCTTCAAAACTTCACCTGAACTTGGGCCAACATTATGTGATAATGGCCCTCAATTTATTGGAGCTCAAATCACGGAGTTCTTTCAGAGTTGGCAAATTAAATGGATTACATCTACACCATATCATCCGGTGGGTAATGGGCAAGCAGAATCAACAAACAATGTTATAATCAACAATTTAAAGAAATGATTAGAGGAGTCAAAGGGTAACTGGCCTGAAGAGTTAGCCAGAGTTTTATGGGCATGTCGCACAACAACAAAAACGAGCACAGGAGAAACACCCTTTTCTTTGGTTTACGGAGCTGAGGCATTGATTCCAGTTGAGATAGGAGAACCAAGCACAAGATTCTCACAAGCGACACAAGAGTCTAATAACGAGGAGATGTGGGTCAATTTGGATCTACTGGAAGGCAGGAGAGAAGCTGCGTTAATAAGAGTGGCAACACAAAAACAAGTGATAGAACGATATTACAACAGGAAAGCACGCCTGAGATTCTTCAAAATTGGGGACTTCGTGCTTAAAAAAGTTTTTCAATCTACAAAGTCAGCCAACACGGGTAAATTGAGTCCAACATGGGAAGGACCCTACAAAGTTTGTGATATTGCAGGCAAGGGAGCATATGAATTGGAGACAATGGATGGAAAAGTACTACCTTCATATTGGAATGCTGTTCATTTAAAGAGATATTACTTCTAAGGAATACGCACAGTCAGGTATCACCATTTTGCATTTAATTTTTTGAACTCTTAAAATTTTACTAACGATTTTAGATGATAGGCAACAAGCTAGTCCGTACTAAATGATGAGTCACGACCTGTAAGGCACACAGAATAACATAAAATTTCTAGCCTAGGGTTACAATTATTCTGATAGAAACTTAAACGAGTTAAGCAATCTTCATCTATAATCGTACCTCCGAGTCTCGTATGTGTTTCCTTTTCAAGAAAAGGACCAAATGAGAGAAACTATCAAGTGCTCGAGGCTTCATATTTCCAACACTCAAAACACTTGAGGGACTACATAATATACACAAATATATATAAAGAAGGCAGAGAAGATTGAAGAGAAATCAAGCCTGAAAAAGTCAAGTGCAGAGTAATAAATATCATGCGAAGTCACGAGCCAAGGCTAAAGAAAACCTTACTGTAGTTAGGGTAAAAGCTATGTACTAAAGCAGGTTATAAAGAAAAACCTTGCATTTATTGTTCTAAAAAGTACAATGATGAAAGAGCCATAATAATGATAACTGACACTTCGTGAATAAGGAAGCCGAAAAGAAAGCCTAAGAAAGTGCTGCAAAACTGTAGAACCAATAAGAGGATGACACGAGTCTAATGCATTAAATGGAAGTGACAATTGAAGCGTCAATTCTGTCAGAGCATTAATGGTGACAAAAAATTCTCTTTTAATGAATTTCACTTCCCAAATATTCAAACTGATGAATAAATGGAAAGTGGGGGGACTATCTGTATTAGAAAAAATTATATATATATATATATATATATATATATATATATATATATATATATATATATATATATATATATATATATATATACGTGTCAGGACACGTGGATTGGTCAAATGGTCAATGAATCACAATTAGTCACGATTCAGGAATTGCAAAACAGACACGAGCAAAGAAGGAGGAAGAGGCACGGGACATCAGATAAGTAGCACGGCGCCCGTACCTATTTAAATAATTTATATCCGGGCATCAGAAGGAATGAATCTGGTTATAAAAAAGAGTGTAGATACAACATTTAATGAGTATTAAATGCTGAGTCCGTTAAGGAATATATATATATATATATATATATATATATATATATATATATATATATATATATNATATATATTCAATATAATGATTGTATAACGTAACATTCAATGTCTTTAATTATTCATAATAGCCTCATTATGATTTGGGCATAACATACATTCTCAAAAATACCTATAAAAAGGAGATATATGATCAGTTGTAGGGGACACGAAAGACTATTGAAATATACATTGGTATCATTCGTTTTTCTTGATTATTATATTGCTACTCATAATTATTTCCTTTTATTCGTTTCTTTGATTATCAGTAACTCGAGTTCTTCTAAATTCTAGATTTGACTAAAATTCCATTTTTTGGTTAAACACATTGTATACAAAATAAGATATAAAAACTTAACATAAAATGGCTTAGCATTATGTACTATATAGTTAGATCAACTCCAAAGTCCAAACTACGTACATGGATAACTTTATTGTTTCTACTTCACAAATTTCAAATTATTTAACAAACTTAATTTTATAAAGTTCTCTTTGTTATGTCGAGAAAAAGGCAAACCCAAAATAAATAAGATAAAGAATACCAAATTTTAACGTGGAAAACCCTTCAAATTGAAGATAAAATCCACGGGATCAAAGATCCAAATAAGAGGGTTACAAAAGTTCTCCAAATTGGCTACACAACAAGTGTCAAACACGGAGCAATAATAGCAACAAGAGCAACAACTAATCAATTGAAGAAAGAGGAGAACCACAAAAACGAAGCTGCTATTCGAGGCTCGAAATCAGATGTTACGGGCCTCCAAATCCGATCTCCACCGTTCAAATTAAAGACCAAGATGTTACGAACACTCATTCAAAATTTCAGTCCGGTCCAACGGTTAACGAATCGAAAATCGTGATTTGAAGTTGGCTAGTCGGAATAAAAATCTGTAGCAAAACAAATACTTTTTTTCTCTCTTGATGAAAGCTCTCTCAAAGAGATTGCTCATCTCCGCCAATGTACGTAGGT
This sequence comes from Nicotiana glauca, assembly GCA_026770625.1. Lineage (NCBI taxonomy): Eukaryota > Viridiplantae > Streptophyta > Magnoliopsida > Solanales > Solanaceae > Nicotiana > Nicotiana glauca. The sequence goes on from MU667918.1 coordinate 19,940, forward strand.
CTGTTGACCGAACCACATTAAATGTTTATGTCTCTTTTGATATATTTCTCTTTTGTTATTGGATTTATCGTCGTTGAAGGTTTGTTTTGCTAGTTTCCGCGTGACACCTGATTTTTTAGTCCTAACACTCTTCCTCTGAATAGTAAAACGTTAATCTTCTAGGATCCTAAATGGGATATAAAGTAGAGACCTGACTCATCGACTTGAGATCAAACAAGCAATTCATAGAACACACTAATAATATCCAATGGATATTACACTAAGAGTCAAGAAAAAGACCTACAAAACAGAGGCGGTGTTGTGTTCTAAATAAACAAAATGAACATAATTAGATGAATTTCTTAAGCTAATATAGAGTTTGGACCAAAGTTACTGGGTTCGGCTGAACCCGCACCTCAGTCTCTAGCTCCGCCCCTGCTACAAACGCCAAGCTTGTTTTACAACTCTAACCAGAGTTTGCTGGCTGTGAAACGAAAAACTACGGCATCTCAAGCAGATGATTGATGCTTTATTATGTTGAAACAATCAGTTGCAGCTATATCAGTTATAATGATGCTGCATCCCATTATTCGCATAAAACCTTCATAATTTACAAGTCAGAATCACAATGAACGTTGAAAAAATCATACAATTTGCCCAATGCATATATATGAATGAATGATAACGAGCTTAACAAGTATCTTCTATTTACAGCTGTTTTTTTTCCTCTTATATAAACCAGTGTGAAACCTTCACTTGCAATGAACATGTCTGCAGATTGTATATGTAAAGCGCATTCATGCAATGGCCGTGCGACTATCCCTGTGTATGGATCATGTTAAATAAGGAATGACATCAATACTGAGACAAACGGCAATAGGTTTTTTATTTATTCATTTTCATTGAGAAAATACAAAGATGACTTTTTCTCTATCAACTTTTACTGCTCTAAACTCACATTTTAGCCTGCAAGTACTGATCGACAGTAAGAGGTTTGGGACCGCCAAACCAGTTGATCATAAATATCTCTTCAATCTCTAATTTGAAGATCTGGAAATTGTGACCCTTGGGCCAACCTGCCATTGGTTCAAGATAGTAACCGATGAATAGTGTTGTTCACAAAAGCAAGCATAGGAAGATGGTAGTACTATAGAATGGGAGACAAAGTCAAGAAGATGGTGTTTACCTTTCATCTCACGGTGTTTTGTGAATAAAGCAGTTTGAGCAAAGCTAGTTTCCTTCGGATCTCCATTAAGCAACTTCAACTAAAACAGCACAAAGACAAAGTTTGATAATGTGGATGATACTTTTACAGTTTAGGACAAAGAAACCACAAAAGGAACAGGCAACTTTTAACATTCTTGACATTCAAGCCATAAGTTTACATATCTGTTTTAGAATTAAATGTGTGCAGCGATGTGCAAGGATACTTTAAAAATTCCTGGAGCAGCATAACATTGAGATTTCGAGAAGACTCAAATTAAACAAAAATGTCAAATACATGGTAAAGGTTGCCATTTACAAATTCCGTCTACCATAAAGTTCAACAATTGATAACTGTCTAGCTGGATAATTGGTCACGGAAGAGGATTATCAAGTTCTACCATCCACAAATGCACAGATTAATTTTACTGCTAAAGGGCATATAGCAATGAAATGTATAATTAAGGGAACATTTAGGGGATGCACTGAACTTTGGAGTGAAGAAAAGAGCCTGGAAGAGTGGGATACAAAATATTCATCGAGCTACAAAAATTTCTTGTTTAAAAGAGAGGAGTTGTTAGTGCAACTACCTTTCCTATGAGGGTAATTTTGGCGCACGATGGGTTCTCAGGATCTGTCTTGCCACAAGTGCCAATGGCGTATTCGCTGATTGTAAGTGATGATCTCTGGTCTTTTAATGCATTTCTAGCGGTGGGATCAAGAGTTGTTAAGTAGAAGTACGGTATGCCACGACCTTTGTCTGGTAACCCATCACTAAATGAGACAACATTCCTGCACAACACAATGTACTTCACGAGATTCAAGACTACCAAAACAAGTTATGACTGGTAACAAAAATAAAATTAAACAGCTTCATATCCATAAAGGATCAGATTCGACAAATCCTCCATCTCTAGTCCTAAAGTTACTCGGGGTTCAAGAAACATAAAGTTCTACGCTGAGAGCTTCTACAGATTTCAAAGCCCCAGTCCCTTCAAAATTGAACAAAGAACTATATCCTCAATTAAGATTATCACCTTTCAACTTTTCCTATGTAGACCTTTCCTTTTCCTAGAGTGACACTTGATATACGATCGTGCTATCTAGAAGATGGTATAAGAAATAGGATAAATTATATGCTAAGAGTAATTCTGAAACAAAATACATTTTTAATACCAATTAACATTACGACAATCTGCTTGACCATTCCCCTTCTGAACATCAAACAAAGGACACTCAGAACTTTTTCTTTTTTGTATTGGTATGAGATTTCTGAACAACAAGATACTCTTACTGCTGAAATGCTTTTCAAACATATTCCACTTTAGAATTTAAGATGGTAAGATAATCAGAATCTATACATAGGCAGAACTTAAATGTGCAAGAAACAAATGAAAGAGTTTCCCAAACAAAATCCAAAGATGTCTAACATACCCGAACGGTGCTCCTCCCATATCACTTGCTATCGTACTGCAAAACAAAGGTCAGTAAATCAGCTGTCAGTTTAAATTACCAGGGCTTTTAATCAGCAATTTGTTAGTGTCATTCATTTTTCCATTCTTAACAACAGTCTTTAAGCCAGTACTGTTACAGCCAATCAGTTGACTTTAGCTGCCACAAATGACAGCATAGACAACAAAGCAGCTGTAATTCAGATTTTAACATGTTAAAATCGACAAGGGGGTAGGAAAATGAAACTGCATCTGATCAAGCAAAGAATAAAAATCAAGAAAAACCAATCAATCAACACCCCCAAGATCCCAAACTAGTTGGGGTTGGCTAAGAATCATAGACCACAGTAAAAGATTCGATCTTTCAGACAAAAAGATACCAATTCGATAATTTCACGCAATTAAGTAAAAATATTAAAGCTATGGTCTACGAGACAGAAGAAAAATACTTACTTAAGAACACCCCAAGAACTCTGAGAAACAAGCCATCGAGCAAAGAGGGCAGCATCATCTGGTTTGGGTCTGGTCAGTGAAAGTATAAGAGGGCGCCCATTAACAAATTCTTGGGATAAAGCCAAGAAAAACACCAAAGGAAGTAAAAATGAAGCTGCCTTGTTGATATTCATGCTGTTTACTGTATTCTAAAGTAAAGACTGGAGAAGGAAATGTAAGAGTATTGCAATTTATAGATAAGAGTTTCTGGTATTTATACACTACTTGCTTAGTACAAAGTAATAATTACTCTTATATTTTATGGATTTTGCAATTTTGACTGACCATAGAAAAGTTTAAAAGCCAAATGGAAAGTGCAGTTTTTAACTTTGTAACAGAAGAGAACAGAACAAGAAGTTGCCAAGGGGATCAGCATGATGCGTACACGAGAAAAACTATAGTATATTAAAACAAGCATAGGCACAAAAATGAAGGATAACATGGGCTTGGGGTATAAAAAGTGCTAATTCTGGTGTACTTTATTTGTGAGGAAAGGCAGTAGGTATACATATGTCACATTTTCTTTCCCTTTCTTTAGGCATCTGTAATGCGAAAACTCATTGTTCCAGGATGTGTTTGGTTTTCTCATAAATAAGTAGTAATTTTATTTATTTTTTGATGTTTGGTACCTAAATTAAGAAAAATTAATTCTCAAAAGTATTTATAAATAATTTAGATATAATAAATATGATGCCATAAACTTTCGAACGAACAATCTTCCGAACCCATAAATTCCATAAACTTCCCAACCGCTAGACTTTCGAACCCATAAACTCTATAATTTCTAAACACGCAAACTTCCAAACAGATAAACCTCCAAACTCATAACTTAAGAACTCGTAAAATTTCGAACCTGTAAACTGAAAACTAAAAAAACCAAATCTAAAAATATAAAAAAAAAATAGTACTATATATTTTGCTGCAAGAGAGGGGGAGGTTTAGGGGGTTGGGGTGAGTGGATGGTGCAGAAAAAATAGAAAAAAAAAATATAAATTTTTTTTTAAAAAAATCAGAACTGAAAATATATATAAAAAAAAATATATATTTTGCCGCGGGAGGGAGGAAGGGGGAGGTCTGGCGGGGTGCTATAGAATTTTTTTTTATAGAAAATTAAAAATACAAAAAAACTAAAAAGAAATTTTGGGGGGGAGGGTGAGGGGGAAACGGGGGAGGTTAGCAAGGTGAGTGGTAACGCAAAAGAAAACAAAAACTGAAATCTGAAAAAAAAAATTGTTTGGAGAGATGGGATAGGGGAGAGAAGGGGAGGGGTTGGGGTTAGACGTGAGGATAGGTGAAGTTTTTGAAAAATATTTTTCTAACATTTTATAGAGAAGTAATTTTGTGATATCTAAAAATATTTTACAAATTATTTTATGCAACCGAATAGTGAAAAATAAGAAAACACTCAACATGTATTTGCTCAAAGTAAACTCCTTAGGAGGTGAAATATTATTTACCTTTTGACTTTTGTCTTCATTAAAGAATATTAAGGACAATATTTTTGCATTAAAATATTAAAGATATTTTCAAGAGAAATAAAGAAAAAGAAACTTTTATTCTAGGCTATATCTCATTGCACATACCAAATAGCAATGAATACATTAACGATAGAGAAAAATTAGCAACAACAAAAAAACGATAGAGAAAATAAGAGTTTGAATACTCGCTACACCAAAGTATATTTAGTTTTATACGGTTGTAAAGAACCGCTCAAAACGACCAATTTGAAGCAATTTAAAATGCAGTAAAACGCAAGTATAAGAGGGCTATATAACCAAGACAGAAAGGAGCAACAGAAGCCATAAGCACATACATCAGAATACAAAGATACAGAAAAGAAATTCAGAAACTTTCAAACAACACTACAACAAGATAAACTCTATTCAGTTTTTAACTAGACTACATAGAGGAGTCAAGTATAAAAGGAAAAAAGGTTGTTTACCCTAAAATCGGATAACAACTGAATTTATATGTGCTTTTAAGGATACATGGTATAACTTGGCACAAATTAAGAAGATATACATTAATATCAAAATTGACTGCAAAAGAAATAAATGCAAGCCCAACAAATTAAATAACCTTGGCCCTTGACTTCGATTACCCTTGAACCAAGTGAAGTTTCAGTTGATGTAAGAATAGAGTAACAAGACAGTGAAAATTAGAGAAAGGTAGTATATTGCTTTGTATTGCGTAAATATGATGTGTTTTACAAATGATCAAACCCCCTTTATATAGTAGGAGAGTCCTACTCTTGATACAATTCTAAATACAGTAAGAAGTCCCAAGATTAGCTAATTGCTCGGCCTCTTCTTGATACGTGTCAAGATTACCACCGTGATCCTCAGCCGATTGCGGATATTTTGGCTTTCCATTATCTGGTTCGGTAAGCTTCCCTCGATCTTGCTCAATTTTGATCCTGCTCGATCTCGATCGGTCTCTGGGTCACGAGCTCGGCAATCTAACTTTTCATCACGGTCTGATATAACATGAGGTTGAACCTTGAGCTATCATATTCCAGTCTCGATTAGTCATATGAAGAGTAAGGTAGATTATTACCTTATACAGATAGTCCCTTTATTTCTCGGAAAGAAGATAACGAGAAATGATATGAACTTTTCAATCCCGTCTCGATAGACCATGACGTAAGTGACGGAACGTCCCGTCGGTCCAGTTACCAAGGCATTAAAAGCCTGTCAGTCGTTGGTGGCCACTGCCGGTTCTGAACCGTCATCAGCAACCTATAAGAACCCTAGCCCTTTCTCATTCATACTTTTACACTTAAAGCTCTTCCTACTCTTGCTTTTTCTTCAAAAAATCACTTTGCTTCACACTTTTCACACCCAAATTTCTTGAACTCTAATCAACCTGCATATCATCCTAATTCTTTTTTATCTTGTTTATCAATGGCTAAAACTTCCAAAATCGTGCCGCAAAAGGAGACTGCCTCGTTGTCGCAGCCTACTATCGATGGAGCTGCGTTTGAATATCCCCTTGAGGATTTCGTTCTGGGAGCGTGTCCTTCTATTGACTACTTCAAAATTGAGAAGAACTCCTCCGTACTGGGTCGATATGAACCGGTCTTGAGGTATATATGCACAATTACCACCAACCTCCTTGACAAGGTTAAAGAGGAATGCAACTGGGTCGGAAAGCATATAGTTTTACCCTCGCCCGATGAGCGATCTCTACTCATGTGGAAGATTTTCTAAGTGTTTACACTTATCCTTTTACGATGGGCCCCTTAGACCCTGTTATCTTGGCCTTTTGCAAGAGGTATGACGTGACCCTCGGCCAGATCCATCCTTCCTTCTGGAGGATAGTAATTCTTCTCCGATTCTTTGTAAATAAAATCGAGGGATGTCTCTTTACCCTCGATCACCTTATGCGTCTTTACATTCACCGACTCTATCAAGGAAGGTTAATCAAGCTTGCACACCAGGCAATCAGGTCCCCTTCTCGAGCATAGACGAGGCTCGCGACCGAAGTTGGATGGACCGATTTGTCCGAATAAGGACTTCGGACCTGATACCTACTGAAGACATGTCATTTCCTGAGAAATGGAACATGAACCATGAGTAGTTCTTTGCCTTTTTAATTTTTCTATTATACTTCTTATATTCTTTCCTCATCTATATTTTTTGGTGTTGCAGTTGTGGCCTAGATGCCAGACATAGTCCCCGAGCTCAAGTAACGGGTCGAGGTCCTGGTGTCACAGAGGCCATACTCTGAACGTGCTTGGATAGAGTTGTCGAGGAATCTATGGGAGGCTCGCAATCATGGTAAGCTTCTTTCTTAGAACGGTTGTCATTTAGGCTACTTCTCGAGCTTACTCGTCTCTTTTTTTTATTTGTAGGCCTCAGGAATGATGTAGCAATAAGGCCCCCATGTGCTGAAGAAGAAGCCCTTCTCCCACCCACCTTTTCCGAAGTAGGCCAAGGAGAATAAGACAAAAGAGTCTCCAAATTCCCCTGGCTTGGAAAAGAGAAGACCTGCAAGAAGGTCTCGCAAGCCTAGGGAGGACACTGGTGCTATGCTTTCAGAATCGATCTTCCGATTAAGGGATGAGACCGAAGAAGAAGAGGAGGATAATAGTTCCAAAATGGTGACCCGCGTGCGGGTCGGCATCACCGTACAAAAGCCCTCCAAACCGAGGAGGTTGTGAGGGAGCCTCGACCGAAGTTCCTGAACCAGAAGAAGTTGAGGCCACTCTGTCCCAAGCTGAGATGGTCGAGGGCAAAGCTTCCCGATTATCTGAAGATGTCCCAAGGGATGCTCTTAAAGTTATTGATATTTCTGAATCCCCTCAATTTTTGGATGCCACGATCTGTGAGGTCAATATGTTGGAAGGTCGCTTTTGCGATGGACCTTAGGGAGCGGTTGATATCTATGGCTTCTCGGACGGGGTCGAATTTGTCACTTTGGGAGATGCCACCAGGCTTGGTGACTTACCGGTGCAAAAGAAAGCACCATCATCGGGCGCTACTGGGTCTTCATAAAGCCCAAAACTGGTAGACCACTTCCCGGGCCCAAGTGTTAACTCCAATCGTAGGCGTAACATAGTGCTTTTTTCGAGGATGCCCGAGTCTTCTCTCCCCCAATAGGGATTGCTAGCTACCTTGATGCTTGGTGACCGAGGAAGACCAAGTCGTGATAAATGCAGTAGGATCTGCTTTCCTGTTCAACGAGGCCCAACATGCTCTGAATCGGATAACTACTTCGAGGGTCATTTCATTATCGCTTTTAAACTTTGAGTTGTAGGTAATTCTAACATCTTCTTCCTTAATTATAGGCTTCGGTGTTGCATCACGAGGCTTTCGTTCATTTTCGGGAGGAGCATGAGGTTGAGGTTCGGGACCTCACTGAGAAAAGTGACACCTACAAGATTCTTAGTGAGAAGCTCCAAGCAGATTTACTGATGAGTCGGGATGAGCATGCTGAGATAGATGAACAGGTATTCCGAGCTTCACAATAGTGAAGACGAATTGGAGATAACGACTAACGATCTGATTTTGTAGGTCCGTAGAGGTTCGAATAGATCAGGGACCTCCAAAAACAAATAAATATGATACGAGCCGAGGCTGATGAGTTCAAAAGGATATGGACATCTTAGCCTCGAAAAATGAGGCCGACCAAGCAGAGTTGGAGTCAGTCGAGTCCCAGTTTCGGGCTGCAAGAGAGAAGGCCTTGATTTAGGTCAAGAAAATCGAGGAGCTTGAGTCCCAATTGGGTTCGGCTATCTCTGATAAGACAAATTTAGCCAATGAACTCGAGGTGGCCAAATCGGAGGTGGCCTTGGCCAACGCTAAATCTAATGCTAAAGTGGCCCCATATAAGGTTGACGTAGAGGCATCCAGGCGAAGTCCAAATAGTTATCATTTTCCAGAATCTTGATAAACAACTATGGTTTCAATCATAGAAATCCCCACAGACGGTGCCAAATTGTTAGACTCAAAAGATACAAGAATCTCTTTGAACAAATCAATCGAAAAGTAAGAGGTAAATCTTAGCTGAGTATAATAAGTAACAGATTAAGTAAAATGAAGATGTGATCGACAATAGAATTTCTCTTGCTCTCAGATAATGTTTTCTTACAAAGTTTTTGTCGCCCTTTTACAAAGCCCTTCATCTCCCTTGTATACTAAGAGAGACTCTCCTAAGTTGTCAGAGACAAACTACCAAGAATATTTGATAGAATATTCCCAATGTCCCCTAACGGGCTTACAATGTTACAAAGGTCGTACATTCTTCTTTTTTTGTAATAAGGTCATTTTTTTTGGGACGTTGGCTTGAAGAGGTCTAATCGTTTGTCATGTTCGCAAGGTCGTGATTGGTTAAATTCGGATCCATACAGTTAGAGTCCGTTTGGAGTAGCTGATTTCAAATAGCTGACAAGCATTAGGTGCTGATAAGCATTAGGTGCTGAAAAGCACTTTTAAGTGTTGAAACTGATTTAATAAATAAACAATTACATGTTTGGATACAAGTGCTGAAATTGATAATAAGTTGCTGCAGTATTTGATAAAAAAGTGCTGATAAGCTCTTTTTCTGTTAAAATAACTTAAATAACCTTAGAACTATTTACACTTATAAGGGCGTAATTTCTTTAAAATTTTAGATTCCAAATCGATTCAAATACAAAGTACTCTATTTGTCATTTTATTTTAAATATTATTGCGCTTAGATAATATAATTTTTATAATAAGTATAATTTATTTTATGATAAGCATATAATCATAAGTTATAATAATTAATAAATTACCAAAAGTTTCTCTGTAAAAAATAAATCTAAATAGGAAAAATTATTTGAAGAGAAACAAACATTGTTTTCATCACCACAACACTTAGAAAGCAATGCACCAAACATTTGATGTGTCCTTATTTATTACAAGTTCAAATATTAATTCTCAATCACATAGATATAAGTATGGAAAGGAATAGAGAATTTGCTTATCTTAAATGGTCAATGAGAATTGCAGAATTGAAGAGATGGGGGGGGGG
>MU667918.1:30481-81588 GCA_026770625.1 Nicotiana glauca
TAGTGAATATCAATGTAGGAGTTTTTTTTTCTAAAAAAGAATATTTGAAGGATAAAATAGTAAAAATCTTGATCAAATTTAAAGTGCTTATAAGCTAAAAATTCATAAGCTGGGGTGACGTGCTTATAGCTTTTGGCTTATTTTTGACTTATAAGTACTTGGCTTATAAGCACTTTTAACTTTACCAAACGTGTAGATAAGCCGAAAAGTGCTTATAAGCTAGTTTGACTAGCTTATAAGCTTAGCCAAACACCCTCTTAATCCTTCTGCTTGTCGAGGTTGCGAACGGACGCATCCTCGATGACCGGACTTCACATGCTCTCTTGGAGGAATTTGACCCATTGGCACATTACGATATGGTCAATGGGGAATGGTCATCACGTTCAGCAAAGCAACGGGTGGTACTTTTCACTGGGAAGTGATGTCAGCTTCACGTGCGTCATCATTATGCAGGTTTTTGACACAAGGATTTGATGGCTTAATGCTTCGATTCTTGCGCAGCTTTGAGACCTTCCGCCTCGCTTCTGGCACCACCCAACCCTATAAATAGGTAGGGATTTGTATTTCTGAAGAACTTTAGCCATTTATCTCTTGAAAGACCTCTTTCACTCTTGCTCGTTTGCTCTCATATCCTCCTATTTATTCTTTCGTTCTTTGCCTGAGGATTCTACCTTCTTCTTCCTTGTTAGTACTCCTTTTGATCGATATTATGCCGAAATATCGTTATCCTCATGAAGAGGTTTCTGAGGCTTCTCCATCAACCACGGTGCCCTCCTCTGACATCGGGGATGTGGTGGCAGAAGAGGGTGACAACCCTCTTATAGTGGGGGATTTATTACCGAGACACCCTCTATCCTAGAGTGACTTCTTTAAGGACCCTCCTCCCACTCTAAACCCCATGCTTTCTAAGACTGATCAAGTCCATCTCGACACCCTTCATATAAAGTATGGCATTCCCGCCCATATAGAAATGGTTCCGGTAAGAGGGGATTACGTGGATGTCCATAGATCGAGGTACTGTGCTTTCTACGAGTATCCCTTTATGATTGGCTAAAATCTTCCTCTCTTCCCTCCAGTAGAGAAATTATGTAGATTCTTGTTTGCCCAGTACAACTCTGTCCGTATACGCTCAAGATGCTCCTGCTACCGACCAAGTATACAGAGTTGGCGGAGTGCGGCGTCTCTATCCACCACCTTCTGCGCCTGTTCACACCTGGCTTTCTCAGGGGTACCATGGTGCATTTGAGACTTCATGGTACGAATGGGCTCGTGGTTGGACGAATGATCGAGCAAGCCGTAAGTTTTGGCATAAGTATTTCTTTGTCAAGACTGAGCACGTCGTCTCTGATCCTACTGGATTCCCGGAGAGGTGGAACGAGAAATGTAAGTGTCATTGCTCATTTTGTTCTCTTTTCTCTTGCATTTTCTGTAAAGCTCATTTTCTTGCCATTTTACAGCGATGGGTCGTCTACCTCGGGGATTGGGTAGCCCGTCTATTACCCCATGCAACAGAAAAACGGACTTGGCCCGCCTTCGTGAAGTGATACGGCCCTAAAGTTTCTTCCAGTAAATGTTGCACTGTACCTCTTTGTTGGCTTCTTAACAGTATTTTAATGGTATGATCCTTTGTGGTGACAGGTCAAGGAGCTTCCAAGCATAGGGTGCCAGTTCCTACCTTTAGAAAAGTCGTTGTTGTTGCGGATACACAGTTTATCTTGAGTGAGTCTGTTCGGGAGGATCGTCCCCAACTTTTTCAGTTGGGAGATTCATATCGAATTGTGGCCACAAGGTAAGAAGCCTCTTAGACACCAGCCTCACATCTGTTGGGTGAATCTTCTGACCGGGACAAGCTGTTGGAGAGAAAAAAAAGAAGGCTGGAGCTGGGGAAGGGCGTGGCTATGGATGCCAATGGAAACAGGGCGTCCCTAACAACTTTGGTGCCCGTGTTCATGGCCCATGCTATTTTGTCGGGAGATATCCCCAAATGGAAGGAGTTGACCCAGAGGTTGGCTCAGTGCGCTCTGTTGAGGGTGGGGCATCATCTAATATTGGGGGATATTGTGTTGGGGGTGGCGACTCGGGTTCTGATATTGACCCAGAGGAGGTTATTGAATTTGTGGGTCATCATACCCATGTGGAGTTAAGAACAGACGGATCTGGCCGTTATGTGGCCTTTCCGGGGAGTTATAAATTACTGCTAAATAGCGAGCAGGTGGCGTCAGCCCTGGCTTCCCTTTGTGCCACTCCTGAAAGCGAGATGCTTGGGGCGATAAGCGACGTGAAGTTATCTCAAAAGGTCGCTGGTATGGCCCTGTAGGTAGGTGCCTTTCATTCTCTCCCCCCCCTCCTTTTCATGCCGTTGGATTGGTACATTAATCATCGCTCTGTATTTTGTTTCTTACTTCTGCCCTTTTCTTTTGTCAGACCCTCATCCTCGAGGCGGAGAAAGATCGTCAAGAGAGAAGAAGCACGAGTCTTTATAAGAAGATTTCGTCCAAGTATCAGTAGTATCGTACTAAGCATCGGGCAGTGTCCGATATTTATCGTCAGGACCTTGAGTTTCAGGTGTTCTGTGAAAGGCTTAAGCAGCGAGAGGACAAATTAGAGCGCCAGATAGAGGATTTGAGGGAGAGGGATGAAGAGCTTGTAAGAGTCGTCGCCTGTAACAGTGAACTGGAGGCCTCTCTCAAGGCGAAGGAGGATGAGCTCGAATTGAGAAAGGCGGTAACGGCTGAGAATACCGACTTGCAGACGAAGGTTGCTGACTTGACCGCTGAGTTGAATGTTGGGACAGTGGAGATAGAGGGGCTTAAGGACGAGCTGAATGTTAGCACCGATAAGCTGCGGGCAGCCATTTTTGAATCGGTATCTTTGGAAGATGCCCTCCGTATTTCCAGGTCGAAATTGACGGGGAGAGGGAAGCCTCTGGTCGTCAGGTTGCAGGATCGAAGGGCGTATCAGAGAATTGGAGGCGGAGCTGGCTACACTAAATGGTCAAATGGCCTCGCTGAGGGCGGAGGAGGCGATTCGACGCTCTCAGCCTTTCACGTCTCATCCTACAGCTGACCCGGCCGTGCCTCATCGTTTATATGAGTTGTGGGTTCATGTTGAGGCCCGACTGGATATGTATACGGCTTTATTAACTAGGTAAGGTGACTAGGGTGGAGCTTGAGGCCGTTCATACCGCAGCTCGTACGGCTCGTGAAGCCTGCGGGTATGACCCTCATACTCTCGAGTCCCGATGGGGGCGATGTAAACTCTAACGATGTGGGTTATCTGGATTCGGATCCATGGTACGGGGATGCTTATCCCACTGGGGACGATGGGTAGACTTAATTTGTATTTGCTTTTGTTTAGGGATTTTTATACGGGTCGTACTTGGGCCTGTTTGTAGGAGCAAATGTAAATGATGTTTTGTTGTAATGTAAAATTTACTTTTGTTTGCTCATTTTTTCCTGCACTTATCGTGCACGTGATATTTTTTTGATGCATATGGCTATTGGGACGTTGCTTTGAATTGTCATCGAAGTAGAGTTCTGTCGTGGTTCAAATGAGGTTGAGCCTATGTCATCGTCGATGGCCTTGGCCATTAGGATGTTGCTTCGAACTGTCATCGAAGTAGAATCCCTTCGTAGTTCGAACGAGGTCGAACTTATGTCATCGTCGATGGCCTTGTCTATTGGGATGTTACTTCAAACTATCGTCGAAGTAGAGTCCCATCGTGGTTCGAACGAGGTCGAACTTATGTTGTCGTCGATGGCCTTGGCCATTGGGATATTTCTTCGAACTATCGCCAAAGTAGAATCCCGTCGTAGTTCGAACGAGGTCAAACTTATGTCATCGTAAATAGCCTTGGCCATTGGGATGTTGAAATGTCATCGAAGTAGAGTCCTGTCATGGTTCGAACGAGGTCGAACTTATGTTGTCATCGATGGCCTTGGACATTGGGACATTGCTTCGAACTATCGTCGAAGTACAGTCCCGTCATATTTCGAACGAGGTCGAGCCTATTGGGATGTTGCTTTGAACTGTCGTCGAAGTAGAATCCCGTCGTATTTTGAATGAGGTCAAACTTATGTTGTCGTCGATGGCCTTGGCAATTGGTATGTTTCTTCAAACTATCGTCAAAGTAGAGTCTCGTCGTGGTTCGAACGAGGTCGAACTTATGTTGTCGTCGATGGCCTTGGCCATTGGGATGTTGCTTCGAATTGTCGTCGAAGTAGAGTCCCGTAGTGGTTCAAACGAGGTTGAAATTATGTTATCATCGATGGCCTTATCCATTCTGCGTTTAGAGATTCGGTCGTGCTCGCGTAGGAAGACATGATTTTGCTTATGTAATGGAGACAAGGATTACATGTTTGCTCTGCACATATACTGGAGATTCGATTAAGTTCCTATGAGAATCACATGTTGATCCCGCATGTACAATGGAGATCCATTTATATATATAATGGAGATTTGGTTAAGTTCTTGTGAGAATCACATGCCGCTTCCGCACGTACATTGGAGATCCACTTATACATATTTAGTCCCTTCATTATTTTGCTCTGGAGAACCTATTAACGGGTCGAGGTAATGAACATCACTTCAATCCTTGATGCATCTCCTTTGCCGCCTCGTTAAAAACCTCTTTGAGAAAACCCGATTGGGACAAAACCCGGATGAGGGAAAAAGAGTACGACTTAGGCGACGCCTTCTTTCAGAAGTGGAAGTACTTGAGATGGGCGACATTCCAGTTGTTTTAGAGTACCTTTCCCTCCATTGTTTCTAACTGGAATGCTAATTTGTTTGTTGTAGCTATAATTTTGTATTGTCCATCCCAGTTTGTTCCTAGTTTTCCTTCATTAGGGTCTTTTGAAGCTTGTGTCTTAGCCTTGAGGATGTAGTCTCCGGCTTTGAGCAGTCATACCTTGGCTCTCTTGTTCTAATATCTTTCTACTTGCTGCTTTTGAGCCACCATTCTTACGTGGGCCATGTCTCTTCGTTCTTTAACTTCATCTAGGTCTTGTAGCCTACTTTCGCCGTTACCTGTTCCGCTCTCATTGGAGTTTCTCAAACTGGGCTCCCCGACCTCGACGGGTATAACTGCATCGGTTACGTAGACTAGCAAGTATGGTGTTTCTCCTGTGCTAGTTTTTGGCATAGTACGGTATGCCCATAATACTTCTGGTAGCAGTTCAGGCCATAGCCCTTTAGCTTCCTCAATCTTCTTTTTCAATATATTCAGTATTGTTTTGTTAGAAGACTTGGCTTGACTATTGGTGGCAGGGTGGTATGGCGTGGAGAGTATTCGTTTGATGTGCCATTTTTCGAAAAACTCGGTCGTCCTTTGTTCGATGAACTGAGGACTGCTACCGCAGCTGATTTCTTTGGGGATTCCGAAACGGCATATGATATTTTTCCATATGAAGGCGATGGCCTCTTGCTCGTGTACCTGAGTGTATGCACCTGCTTCCACCCATTTAGAAAAGTAGTCAGTTAAAACTAAGAGGAAACGTACTTTACCTCTCCTTGCTGGGAGGGGGCCGACTATGTCCATTCCCCACTTTATGAACGGTAATGATGAAGTGACGGATTTAAGGAGCTCCCCTGCTTGATGTATCATAGGGGCGTACTTTTGACATTGTTCACACTTCCTGACGTAGTCGGCAACTTCTTTTTTAATGTGGGCTAGTAGTCCCGGCGCGGATAAGGCATCGAACGAGGGTGCGACTTCCTGTATGGGCACCGCAGTGCCCTTCATGTACTTCTTCCTGTACCTGTCTGGTTTGGTGCGGTCCGAGGCATTTGGCTAAGGGGCCACCGAACGTTCTTTTGTAGAGATCATCGTTCACTAGGCTGTACCGGGCTGCTTGTACTTGGAGTTTTTTGGCTTCTTTTTGTCTTGCGGGAGTGTTCCATCCTGCAAATAGGCTATGAAGTAGTTACGCCAGTCCCAAGTTAAGTTTATAGAATGTAGCTCGATGTGGTCTATCACGGAATGAAGGAGGTTGACCACGTTTTCCTTGTTTATATTTTTAGTGGCCGCAGCTAGTTTAGCGAGTCTGTTTGCTTTGATATTTTGTGCCCTAGGTATTTGCTCGAGGCGGTGTTGATACCCAATTTTTCCCTATGTACTTTTATGTGCATGTACATGCACATATAAGCATGCCCAAGAGTGTTGGTATTTTTTTCTAATTTTTAAAGATTTTAAAATCAATTTATTGTCTATTTTATAAGTATAAAATCCAATAGTTATTCCCAAGATTATCATTTTGGTGAATAGTTTATTTTTATTCTCATATTTACACCAAAATATAATTAAGGTAATTTTTGTATATTTTTTATAAATTTATTTGGTATTTGAAAGACTAAATTGCATATAACTGCAATTATAGCCTACTTTAAGATTAATAGCATTTTATAATTATAAAATTATTTTCAGTATTCTTTTTATATATATATATATATAGTACTTGTTGGATCAGTATTTCTAATTGACTTTTAAAATCATTATTATTATTTTTATAAAATAAAAGGGAAAAATTGGCTATTTAACATTTAACCCTATTTCTATTTTAATTACAGCCCATTTTTAACTTTCAATTTTAACCTAAATTGACCCAATTTTAATCCCAAATCGGACCAGCCCAATTCCTAAATTACCCGACCCCTGACCCTATTAAAAACCCACCCGGCTCCCCTTTGATCCAGGTCGTTGATCATTTTGATCAACGACTACAAATTTCCCTTTCCTTTTTTAATTCCCAAACCCCCTTGACCTAATTCATTTCACTTGAGATGCCGCCTTTGAACCCCTTCGTCTCTCAAACTCTCTCGAACCTCCCTGGAACCCTAATCGTCTCCCACCTTATTTCACCGTATTCCACCGGAATCCATGGCGTCTCAAGCCATGGGTGGTCTGTACTCACGCTTTCTCACCATTAGACCTAAGCTATTCAAGGATGTGAAGCCTGACTTCGATGGTTCTCTTCAAGATCTTCTCAGATCTGTAGATCTATGGCTTCTCTAGCCATTATTCCGGCATGTTCAAGCAATATGAGTCTTTTCGACTCAGGATCCGATTCTCCTCAAGACCTTTCCATTTCTAGGGTTTTCTATGCAACTCTAAGCTGTCAGAGGTTCTGTACTTGCTTATTTTCTTAGATATGTGATATGTCTGGGCTTTACTTGACATTTTAAGGGTTTTCCCCAAATTTCCTTTTCAAAAGTGTTCAATTTCGATTATAGGGTTTCTGAAAAAGTTTTTTTTCAAATATCTTTCTGATTCATTGTGTTCTTTCTTTATGTGTGATCATCTATGTTGGGCTCGTATGTTTTCTTTTCTACTACGCATGGGGTTGCTCTTTTTTCTCTTTCTATTATGCAAGATTCTTCTATTTTATTGTTATTCCTGTACTTGCATGTTAATCCGTGTTGTTTTCCTTATTCTTTGCTATATGTGTTTATGGTTGAGTTCTTTGATTTAGTTCACTTTACTGAACTCCGTTTGTGTTCCTGCAAAGCATATTTCTTCTACTTTTGTTTAAAACTCGTATCATCTCTTTCTTCTGAACTTGTTTAAATTCCAAGTTTTCTCAAACGCGCTCTCATGGCCTTGAATCAATATTACTTCTATCGTGTATGTTTGTCTCTCATAAGTCTTTGGAAAAGACTTCTGAGCCTCTTTCAATGACCTGTTTTCTCATCTCTATTATCTGACTCAATTCGAAACCCTAAGATTTGGGGGTTTCTTGGCAATTTTGATTCTTGTGTGCGAGTTAGGGTTCCTCTTTGGGACCCTGGACTCCCAGACTCCTCGTGAGTCTACAAATTGGACTTGTACCACTTTTTGCTTATGATTCTAAACCTCTCTTTAATTAAACTCACTTCTAAATAATTTGACAATCCCTTCTTGATTTACATATTTGTGTGCTTTATATATAAGGACTCTGCTTTCAAAAAGGTTTTTACCAACTAACTGACTGATTCGGAAATCCTTTTAATAAGGCTGACGAGTTGTCACTGATTTTTCTTCAATCGAACCTTCTTTACCTTTCTTGACTTGGTTCATTCAAATTGGACTAGTAATTTTAGTTTCATGGTTGTTTGATTGATTCCCTTGACATATTTGACACAAACCGTGTACTATTGATTGTTTTCCTTAAATAACTTCTGTGTATTTACCTCTTTTGTGCTACTTTGAAAGGTTTCAATTAAAATTTCTTTCCTTAACTGGCTTTTACATGTTGAAATTAGAATCTTTTAACCAAAGGGAGACTGATTTCAATGATATATTCATTGCCTTTCTTACTTGTTTCTCTGCACTATAAAAGGGACTGCCCTTCTGCACTTTTACACATGACTTCATTCTTCACACAATCTTCACACCACTAGTCTTTAAAATACTTGCACACTTGCAATACTATTTTGAATTCAATACTCTGCTTTGCTTGGGATCTTTTGGAACTGCTATTCTTGTGACTTGGCTTTTTCAAGACTACTGTTTTTACTTATTTCTTCTGAAACTGGTATGTTCTGATTTAATTTTTTGCCTCACCTCTATGTGTTTACTTTATAGTTTCAGCATTCTTATTTACTTTGTTGTTCATGTTTAGTGATTAAATTATGTATGTTCTTTCCCTGCATCTGTTTCTATTGTGAATCCTTACCCCATATTCCCTTCTATATGTCTGAGTTATGTTTCTTGGCCTGACAGTATCCAAATTGTTCCCCATGTCAGAACCTGATCCTCAATGGATCCTAACTCCCAATATTTGGCTAACAGGCTGGTGAGAGGTGTGCCAGCATTCCCAATTGCTGGGCATGACCACTAGCCTGCCATGGCTTTCCAAATTTCCTCTCCATGCACTTACACTTATTCTTAGACTCTTAAGTTCTGCCCCCTCTTATGAGCCTTGATTTGGGACCTTGAGCTCCCTCTGAACTTGTACATCTGAGGGCTGGCCCTTCCACACAACACTATAATCTAATTCTGTAAGGTAATTGGGTGTAAGCACTGCATGGAGTTCACAAAGCTCCTTGGAATTTTGACATACCCAAAGGGTGAGAAAGGCTTTTGGAAAGCCGATCCTGGAAGTTGGTTTATCTCATATTGTTAGACCTTGGGTCTGAATTAGGCTGTTTGGTTGTATATGGAACTTCTGATGTAATTTTACTTTCTTTCTTTTGATTCATTCGGGTCTGTAATAATTTGTAATAACTATTGGGGATGGCTAGTGGAAAGGTATGGGAATGATTGTATGCAAAGGGTAGATAACTTGCCTATATGATTTTCTAATTTTTGCATTCACATAGACAACATGCCTATAGGTTACCTATAAACTTCTGCATTCTCAACTTAGATAACTTGCCTATAGGATTTTCTAATTTCTGCATTCACACAGACAGCATGCCTATAGGTTACCTATAAACTTCTGCATTCTCATCTTAGATAACTTGCCTATAGGATTTTCTAATTTTTGCATTCACATAGACAACATGCCTATAGGTTATTTATAAATTTCTGCATCTCTTCATATAGAAATCCTGCATTTCAGCATATGGAAATCATGATCATAGGTTTTTCTTTTTTTTGCACTTCTGCATATACCTATCATTAGGCAAACAATCATAGGTCTAATAATAATCAACTTCATTCTAGATACCATGCCTATAGGACTCTTGCATCTATGTAATCGTTTAAAACCAATAATGCTTAGATAACTTGCCTATGGGAATAATCAATCGAATTAGCCTCGTCTATTTTATCTATACGTCTAAAACCGGTCATAAGGTCGTTTAAAATCTGCAGATCTTTTGTTTATAAATCCAATGATCCTTTCTTTAAAATTAGTACGCTCTATTAGATATCATGCTTATAGGTCTCACTTAGGCAAACATGTGATTAATTAATTGTGTCTGTCTTTGATAAACTACAACCAGACCAGGCTTAATTCGGACTTCTCATATGAGAAATATGTGACAAATCAGCCTATCCTAACGCTTTAATTAATTCAGACCATAACCAATATTTTAAGTCATGCTATATATTTGTCTTTAAGTGAGGAGGCATGTTTGAGCCGTAACTGCTATTTGCTTTTTCCCTATTTGCTTATGTGTTTTGTTTGTCGCCTAGACTTTTATCCTTTTTAAAAACTCTGAAACCCAACTCCCTCCCCTTTAGATTAGTAGTCTTAATGCCTCCGAGACTGATAGGATCGGGACGGGTAATAGCATGTAATAAGTAACGATATATTCCATGCTTTAATACCTTAACGGGGTGGGAAAGGGTAGACATGGATATGATGATCACGGGATAACACCACGCGTATAATTGGTTACCGGGTGTTGCGTAGATGATCCATGTTATTTATAAACCTAGGATCCCCCTCCCTCCTTATGTACTTACGTTCTTATTTTTCTTTAAACTGCCAGTTTTCAGTTCTTTAAACTTTGTATTTCGCTTTAATTCATTTAAAACCTCTTTGAATTTCCAGCACTATTTTCTTTTTCCAAATTTCCTCCCATTTCACTCTTTTATCTGATTGCTTGCACTCGTTACTTGATCCCCATTCTTCTGCACTTATGTATTCTTTTAAAACAACTATGAAACCACCTATTCCCTAACTTCAGCATGTTTATTTAACCTTTATACATTCCCTACTTGTAATCGTTATGTGGAAGTTGTTTTGTATGTTTACTTGTTTTTTTATATTTTAAAAGTCACAATTGTAGCATGACCGGGAACCACACTAGTGGATCTTGGCGGGTGCCTAACACCTCCCCCAAGATAATTTCAAACCCTTACCCATTCTCTGGTTCTTCTTCTTTTTTAATTTCTTAGTGTCCTAATTCACTTAATCATTAGGTGGAGACCCTTCTAAATCTCAAACCCAAATTCCCAAAAGGAATAGAGTTATCCGTCCAAATGTCGTAAACCCGATTTCGCCTTTAGAAAAATGGGGCATCGATAGCATGGCAACTCTGTTGGGGATTTCTTTAGGCTTTTACCATTTCATATTGCTTGTGACTTTATTGCTTCTTTAATGCCTTTATTTAATGTCTTTATATCTTTTCTACTATGAAACTGACTTGGCTCTTTGTTTCTTTTCTTTAATGCTTTCTTTTACCGCTTTCCTTCAATATTGTTATAATTATGAGCAATTATTATAATCATTACTTTATGAACGTGAAACTGTACATGACAATTTGTTAATTATCGTATTGTATTTTTCAACATCATATTTCACTCGTGCCAAACAAAATACCATAACAACACTTATAATGAGTAGTTACGCCCTTCCAATATTATCACCCCCTAAATTTGGCAAAGGCATATTTGCGGTAAAACTAGTTGATCAACGGTGCCATCGACAGTTCCGCGCCTTTCCCTCTTGAGTTGTCCGCTCAAGGGTACCAAGTCTAATACCCCATAGAAACCATTTCTCTTTAAATTGTGCATGCATCATGGTCAAACTTAGCCGAGTTAGTTATGTTGTCCGCATAATGACTCTGTAAGATAGCCTCATCCAAAGTCCATTGGGTTTCCTTGAAACCCAAACGGACAATACCACGTTCTATGCATTCATTTGGAAAACTAAATGCTTCTTATGCTAATTATTTATGTTAAATAGTCGAGTCTGGTGGGGGAAAAGGGCCTAACTTTTTGTTTTGCAGAAAATGAGGCACGAGGTCCCTAGATTCGGCATGGTCACCAACATCCACCCTAAATTGCTGAATTGGTGGGGAGATCTTCATTCCAACGATCAAGCTCTTGTCAGGAAGTATCTAGGAAACCCGCCTTCTCTCCTAGACATTCAACCTAACAACAAGATCATAGAAGCTGCAACTTTATTTTGGGACTGTGATAGATTGGTGTTTCTCTTTAGGGACATAGAAATGACACCTTTACTCGAGGAAATAGGAGGACTAGCTGGGATACCATGGGAAACTCCGGGTTTACTAATGCCGGAAAATTGTAAGGGTAGGGGTTTTCTTAAGATGATGGGTCTAAAGAAGAATCCCGACTTGACATGTTTGGAGAAGTCTTATATTCCCTTTGACCATTTGTATGAAAGGTATGGCCATAGCAAATTATACCGTACCTATCCGGACGAATTCGCCCTCACCTCATTGGGGCACATCCACCGAAGGGTATTTGTGTTTATGTTCTGTTTCTTGGGGATGACAGTTTTTCCAATAAAGAAAGCAAGAATCTATACCAGGCTAGCTATGGTCACTAAAACCTTAATGGAAGGAATTAACGGGCATCCATTCAGCCTTGTGCCAATGATAGTTGCAGAAATATATCGAGCCCTAGAAAGATCTAAACAAGGGGCCAAACATTTCGAGGGGTGTAATTTG
This sequence comes from Nicotiana glauca, assembly GCA_026770625.1. NCBI lineage: Eukaryota > Viridiplantae > Streptophyta > Magnoliopsida > Solanales > Solanaceae > Nicotiana > Nicotiana glauca. The sequence continues at coordinate 42,827 of MU667918.1, forward strand.
CTACTCCAACTATGGCTCATGGAGCACCTCCAAAGGGGTGAGTACCGGCAGGAAATCCATCATAGAGATTGGGATGATCATATCGCTTTTCATCACCCAAAGCGGATGAATTATATGCCCAACATGTTCGCCCAACCAGAAAATGCTAGAGAGTAGGTCGAACTCTTTGACAACCTTACTGAAGACCGGGTGCAATGGATGTTTGAGTGGTTCCCTACTAAAGAATTCATCATACAGTCTAGGGATGCGCTATTTTTGATACCGATCGGGTTACGAGGGACCTACCCATATGTCCCTATCCGGGTTATGAGACAGGCAGGTAGAAAGCATGTTATATCAAGGGTCGACAAGATGAGCCATTTTCGAGCTAACTTCCAAGATGACGACAGTCCGTACAGGTGCCAGGCTCAACATATGTGGCATTGCAAAATTGTCTTGGGAAGATACACCATCAAACCAGATCACTACCATGCTGGTTGTACTCCACACTATCTAGGCTGGCTGGAAGACAATCACAACGACTTGGGTCAGCCCGGATTCGTTCGAGGTCACAGGATCATTGATGAAAAGGTCGAAGCGCAGGTAAAGTACAACCAACTACGCATGAGGATGTGGGAATGTGAAAATGAGCACCATGAAATACAAGAAGCCAATCAAAAGCTAATTGGAGAATGGAAAGATATGGTTGACAGCGCCAACAAACGACTTATCTGTTTGGAGCGGAGCATAGTGGAGCTGGAAAAGAAGTTTCTAAGTAGGGTTGAAGATTGTCGGATTGTTGAAGGAAATGAAGGCAAACATCTGGCGATGGCCTATTTGCTGTTGGGATTGCGCGAGCTGGGAGAACTGTACGAGGGAGCCAACATTGCCGAGTCTGTGGAAGGTCTTTCTGGGACCAAGTAGATAGGAGTTTATTTTTGCTTTACAAATGTAATAAGCCTATGGCCACTAGTGACATTTTTACTTTATGTTATTTAGTATCGTTTTGGGATTCGTCTTATTTTTTATCAATAAAATGAGGCATTTAGCATTCTAAGTTCTCCAAATTTACTTGTCTCTAGGCCTACCTCGGGAACAACGAGGTCCCCAAAATTAGGACACGCTTTATATTTTCTGCACTACGTGTTTAAACATCGCAACATTTTTTTTATTTCTTATAATACCTACTAACTCGTTACCTTTTATTTTTACTTTTTCTTATTCCCCTCCCCAAAGGTTAGTTCGTGCACTCTGGCATCGTCATCATATTCCACAAGATCCAAGGGTCCTCCTCCTCTTCCTCCTATCAGAAACAAGAACAAGGGAAAAATGGAAAATTTGGGCAACATCAGAAAGGAGAGCTCAATTGAAAGGGTAGAGACTTCTTAGGGTATTCAGGTTTCCAAGGAAAGTGCCTCCCAGCTCGAGTAGAAGTTATTGAAATTTCAGGAAGAAGTGGACCAAGTTTGGAACTTGGCAAGCTTGTCATTTCCCTTACTACCCCGGATATCAGCTTCCCTAACACTCAAAATCCTGCACCTCCTCAAAACATCTCGAAACCACAGAACCAATCCACTCCACATCACCACTGCAATACATGCCACACTTCGAGCAACACCCCACTGCTCATCCCTGAACCACTAAACTCCACAAATGATCATCACTACAACACCCATCTATGTGGAAACCATACCACACCCTATTTAGCCCGCCTCGAGCACACCTGAGTCTGATGACAAAGACTCTCTTATCAAGAATCTAGTCGCAGAATTCAAGAAGCTGACTAGCCGAGTTTAGGGTGTTGAAGGAAGCAAGGGGATCGAGGGACTGAATTATGAAGGTCTTTTCATTCAACTAGATGTCGAACTGCTAGAGCGGTACAAAAGGCTCAAAGCTGCTGGTTATGTCACCCCTACCCCTGCCATAACTCCTGAAAACCCTTCCCAATGGATTAACCTAAACAAAACTTGTGCATACCATTCTGGCATAAAGGGACATACTATTGATGAATGCCGCTCCTTGAAGGATAAAATCCAGGCTCTGATAGAAAACAAAATTATCATGGAAAAGGAGCCTACTCCGAACGTCCACAAAAACCCTCTACCACACCATAAGGGTGGGAGTGTTCATATGATTTAAATAGAAGACGATTGGGATCCCAAAGGATCAATCGGATTGATCACGGAAGGTGACGATCCAAAGAAACCAATAGTCACTCTTAACCCGATTGTGGTCCAAATTCAGCCTTCTGAAGATGCAGAGGTGAACATGTCTATACTGCTTGAGTTTGAAATACCAGCCTCCGCAAAAACGCCAATCGAGGTCGAGTTTGGGCCCCCAAAAGTGCCTGAGCCCTTTGAAGTTGTTGTATTACCTTCCAAGTCAAGGGTGCCTATTCCAGTAGCAATGACAGCCGTAACACCATTCCACGCAAAAGTTATACTATGGGACTACACAACCGAGGCAAGAAGAAAGGGAAAAGCCAAGTTTGGGGAAATTGTTGCAGCGCAGGGTATGACAAGAACCGGTAGGGTTTATACGCCAGAACACTTAGCTGAGTCAAGTAAGAAGACCTCTGGTCAATAAACCATCATTGAAACTGGACCTGGTGATCTCTGGAGAAAGATACGAGCCAAGGAATACCCGGTCACTGACTAGCTGAACAAAACACCGGCAAAGATTTCTATCTTGGCTTTATTACAAAGTTCTGATGCACACAAGAATGCCTTGTTGAAGGTATTGAGTGAGGCGTATGTACCAAGCAACATCACTGGAGGATAATGGCAAACATGGTAGGCCAAGTATTGGAGAGTCATAAAATCACCTTCCACGAGGATGAGCTGCCACCGAAAGGATTGAGTCATAACAAGGCATTGCACATCACTGTGCAGTGCGAAGATTATTTCATCACCCGAATCCCGGTCGATGGAGGGTCTAGTCTCAACATTTTTCCTTTGGTAACACTCAGAACATTGGGAAAAGGGCTGCATGAAATCAAGGATGGGGCCATCAACGTCAAATCTTTCGACGGATCTCAAAGGTCCACTATTGGGGAAACTAGCCTACGTTTGCAAATGGGACCCACTTGGTTTGATGTTGATTTTCAAGTGATAGATGTACCGGCTTCTTACAATCTACTGTTGGGACGACCATGGATTCATGCCATCGGGGCCGTGGCATCAACACTACATCAGGCAGTGAAATTTGAATGGAATCGCTAGGAGGTCATCATTCATGGTGACGGTAGCAACCCCATACATAGTCGCAATACCATTCCAGTAATTGGAGGAAGAAGAAGATTAGGTGGGGAAGCCTACCACCACATCAAGTGGGTCAACGCAGTCGGCAAAGACAAATGGTAAGACAACAAAATTGAAAGCATACTGAATTGGAGCCGGTATGAACCTGGCAAAGGACTTGGAAAAACCTCCAAGGAATCGCTAATCCTATCAAGCTCAAGAATCACGGTACCACCTTCGGGTTGGGGTATGAGTATACCTGGAAAGAATTCAAGGACTGGTCGCCAACATGGCACGACCATTACTATCCACTAAAGCAACTGATACCCCATCTGGAGCAGACTTTTCAACCAACCAAAATCATCTATGGGTCAGAAGAAGAGGAATCATTAGCAGCAATGAGGAATTTGTTCGTGGAAGAGGATGATATGGACTGTTGTGTCATTTTCGAGGAGTAGGGGGAGGAAGGCCCTTTCATACAGGCTGTAAGTAGAGGGACACATCTCAACAACTGGACTGTCAGAACCACCAGAGTCCGACGTGCCTCGGGGTATCAAGGCTGAACAAAGCATTACGCACTAGTTTGCTTTATTAAGTTTATTTTCTTTTCGCATTTTTCTTTTTTTGCAAGAAAGAGCTCCAATGTTCAAAACACTTATGGAATTTATTAAAGTATTTCAATTTTCTTACAAATCTCTCTCTCTTATTATTTTCTCTCATTACTTTATTTAAACAGCATTACTATTACTTATCATGATGAACCAACAACTGTGACATGCAATAAGACAACGCGACAAACGGACATAGATGCAGAGAAAGATGATATACCTGAAGAAATTGTTAAATAAGTTGAGAATTTTGAGAATAGGCCTAAGTCCAACCTGGACGAGATAGAATTGGATCCATCAAAGGTCAAAGCTATTCAAGAATTGCCGCTGCCAAAGAACAAGAAGGAAGTAATGAGCTTCTTGGGAAGACTTAACTATATCAGCTGGTTCATAGCTCAGTCCACTATCATTTGTGAGTCGATCTTTAAGATGTTGAAGAAGAACGCAGCTACCAAATGGACTGACGATTGCCAGAAAGCCTTCGACAGAATCAAGGAGTACCTGTCAACACCGCCGGTTTTGGTTCCACTCGAACCAGGTAGACCCCTACTACTCTACCTTGCAGTATTGGATGGAGCGGTTGGTTGTGTTTTGGGGCAGCACGACGAAACAGGGAGAAAAGAGCAAGCCATTTATTATTTCAGCAAGAAGTTCACCCCGTACGAGGCCCGGTATTCTCTACTGGAAAGCACCTATTGTGCTCTGACTTGGGTAGCTCAGAAGTTGAGGCACTATTTCTGTGCTTACACCACATATCTCATATCAAGAATGGATCCATTGAAGTACATCTTTCAGAAGCCCATGCCTACCGGCAAGCTGGCCAAGTGGTAGATCCTGCTGAGTGAATTTGACATTATCTACGTGGCCCAAAAAGCAATCAAAGGACAGACCCTAGCAGATCACCTCACTAAAAACCCTATGGATGGGGAATATAATCCTCCGAAGATGTATTTTCTTGATGAGGAGGTATCCTTCATAGGAGAGAACATTGCAGAGTCTTATGACGGTTGGAGGATGTTTTTCGACGAAGCAGCAAATTTCAAAGGAGTTGGCATAGGAGCAGTCCTAGTATCAGAAGTCAGCTAACATTATCCGGTATCCGCCAAGCTGAGGTTCCCACGCACCAACAATATGGTTGAATACGAAGCTTGCATCTTGGGGCTCAAGATGTCCATTGACATGTACGTCCAAGAATTGATAGTGATTGGAGATTTGGATTTACTTATACATCAGTTCCGAGAAGAATGGGCAACCAAGAACTCCAAGATACTCCCATATTTGCATCACGTACAGGAATTGAGAAATAGGTTCACAAAGATAAAATTCCGGCATGTCCCCAGAGCCTAGAATGAGTTTGCCAATGCATTGGCCACCCTATCATCTATAATTCAACATCCAGATAAGAACTTCATAGACTTTATTCCTGTGAAGATTCATGATCAACCAGCTTACTGTGCTCATGTCGAGGAAGAGGCAGATGGAAAGCTTTGGTTTCACGACATCAAGGAATTTTTAGCCAAAGGAGAATATCCAGAGCTTGTAAATACTACTCAGAAGCGCACACTTCGAAGATTGTCCAATAATTTCTTCCACAGCGGAGGAATCCTATATAGGAGAACTCCGAATTTGGGTTTGCTAAGATGTGTGGACGCAAAGGAAGCATCCAAACTGCTAGAGGAGATTCTTGTCGGGATCTGTGGTCCATATATGAACGGTTTTGTCTTGCCAAGAAAATACTCGGGGCGGGTTACTTCTGGATGACTATGGAGACAGACTGCATCCAGTATGTTTGAAAGTTCCACCACTGTCATATCCATGCAGACATGATAAAAGTGACTCCAAATGAGCTTAATGCAACAAGCTCTCCATGGCCATTCGCCGCATGGGAGATGGATGTTATCGGGCCAATCGAGCCTGCCACATCAAATGGGCATAGGTTTATCCTAGTAGCAATTGATTATTTCACCAAATGGGTTGAAGTAGCATCCTACAGAGCAGTGACCAAGAAAGTTGTGCCAGACTTTGTCTGTGATCGTATCATTTGCCAATTCGGGATTCCAGCATCAATCATTACTGACAACAGTTCCAACCTCAATAGTGATTTGATGAAAGCCATGTGCGAAGCCTTCAAGATCAAATACAAGAATTCCACAGCTTACATGCCTCAGATGAACGGAGCAGTAGAAGCCGCCAATAAGAACAACAAGAAAATACTGAGAAAGATGGTATAAAAGCATAAGAAGTGGCATGAGAAGCTATCATTTTCTTTGTTAGGGTATCGCACCACAGTCCGCACATCAACTGGTGCAACTCCCTATATGCTGGTTTATGGTACGGAAGCGGTCATCCTCGCCGAGGTAGAAATTCCATCCCTAAGAATCATCCAGGAAGTAGAGATCGATGATGCAGAATGGGTAAAGAGTCGTTACAAACAGTTAGCCCTCATAGATGGTAAGAGAATGAACACAGTTTGCCATGGTCAACTTTACCAGAGCAGAATGATCAGAGTCTTCAACAAGAGAGTCAGATCAAGACTGTTCACACAAGGGCAGCTGGTGTTAAAAAAGATTTTCCACATCAAGATGAAGCCAAAGGGAAGTTCTCCCCTAATTGGCAAGGTCCATACATGGTTCATCGGGTTCTAACAGCAGGAGCCCTCATACTTGCAGAAATGGACAGAGAAGTTTGGCCAAAACCGATCAATTCAGATGCAGTCAAGCGATACAATGTGTAACCATTTATAATCTTATTATGTAATTTGAACTACGTCTGACCTGATTCCCATTTAAGAGGGGATACGTAGGCAGCCTTATGTATTCGGTCACAATTCAATAAAATTTTCATTTACCCCCGTAATTGGAAACTAGGGTAGAATTTTGAGGGTGTAGAATTTTGAGGAGGACCCTCAAAATTCTGGAGTAACGTCAGCCGATCATTGCAAGCAGTCGTCAGAAGCATCAACCAACTAAACTGGGGCAGAATTTTGAGGAGGACCCTTAAAATTTCGTAGCAAGAAATATTGCAATGTCTTGAACCACATCGCGGTCGTTGGTTCATCTAAAAGCTATTTCCTAAATATATATACATATATCATACCTTTAACAAAACTCATGCATGCTTATTATCAAAATCATTTTGTTTGACAACACTGCCCTGAGGGTACCTACAGTATCATCATAAACAGAGCCGAGCCAGTCAAGCGATGCCAGTGGGAACGCGAACTAACCGATCCCATTACAAAACTCACAATTTTTCTTTGCTGAAATATTGCCACTTCATCTTGCATCGGCTGAAATATCGCTATTTTATTTGAGTCTTGCATAGGCTGAAAGATCGCCAAATCCTACTTTTTATGGGCTGAAATATCGCCAAAATTGTCCAAAGGCATCATCGTTCAGAGGCACCATTTTCATAGCCCGAGAAAATCATGCCATGGCTTGAGGACCCCGTCTTATCTCTGCATAGCATTATTCAAAGGCATCATGGTTCGGAGGCATCATTCTCATAGCCCGAGAGCAGCATTTCATAGCCTACAAATCCTTTATTATATGTTTCATGGCCTAGGACACCATAGTCCGAGGACATCATCCTAACCGTCCAAAGACATCATTCATGGTCCAACTGGAACTTGCATCATGTTTAAATTTATGCACAACATATGTGCTTGTGTTGTGTATTTGCAGGTAAACCGGCTAGCAACGTCCATTTCTGCAGGACCGATCCCGCTCCAGTTTCCGCAGCCATGTTAAACTCGTAGCAATGCTACCCTAATCCAAACATCTCGGAGAAAAATCCATCGGCATGTTCCGCCGACGGGTCCTGAACTACATACGGCCTGATTCCTGTAAAACCAAGGATATGTAGGCCGCTCAGGAACCAGAGCTCGGTCAAAATTCTTCAAATCGTTCGTTCCATCAAAATTGGCCATCGTATCTTTACCCGATAACTCTTTCATCCTTTTCGGGTAAAGAGGGACAGTTGTTGATACCCAATTTTTCCATATGTACTTTTATATTCATGTACATGCACATATAAGTATTCCCAAGAGTGTTGGTATTTTGTTTAAAATTTTTAAAGATTTTAAAATTAATTTATTGTCTATTTTATCAGTAGAAAATCCAATAATTATTTCCAATATTATTATTTTGGTGAATAATTTATTTTTATTCTCATATTTACACCAAAATATAATTAAGGTAATTTTTGTATATTTTTTATAAATTTATTTGGTATTTGAAAGACTAAATTGCATATAACTGCAATTATAGCCTACTTAAAGATTAATAGCATTTTATAATTATAAAATTATTTCCAGTATTCTTAGATTAATATTTATATAGTAATTTTTGGCTCATTGTTTATAATTTACTTTTAAAATTATTATTACTATTTTTATAAAATAAAAGGGGAAAATTGGCCATTTAACATTTAGCCCCATTTCTATTTCAATTACAGTGTATTTTTACCTTTTAATTTTAACCTTAAATTGACCCAATTTTAATTCCAAATTGGACCAGCCCAATCCCTAAATTATCCGACCCCTGACCCAATTAAAAAACCCACCTGGCTCCCCGTTGATCCAGGTCGTTGATCATTTTGATCAACGGCCACAAATTCCCCTTTCCCTTTTTAATTCCCAAACTCCCTTGACCTAATTCATTTCACCTGAGATGCCACCTTTGAAACCCTTCGTCTCTCAAACTCTCTCGAACGTCCCTGGAACCATAATCCTCTCCCACCTTATTTCACCGTGTTTCCACCGGAATCCATGGCGTCTCAGGCCATGGGTGGTCTGTACTCACCCTTTCTCACCATTAGACCTAATCTATTCAAGGTTGTGAAGCCTGACTTCGATTGTTCTCTTCAACATCTTCTCAGATCTATAGATCTATGGCTTCTCCGGCTATTATTCGGGCATGTTCAAGAAAATGAGTCTTTTCGACTCAAGATCTGACTCTCCTCAAGATCTTTCTCATTTTTAGGGTTTTCTCTGCAACTCTAAGCCATATGAGGTTCTGTACTTGCTTATTTTCTTATATCTGTGATATGTCTGGGCTTTACTTGACATTTTAAGGGTTTTCCCCAAATTTCCTCTTCAAAATCGTTCAATTTCGATTTTAGGGTTTCTGAAAAAGTTTTTTTTTCAAATATATTTTTGATTCTTTCTGTTCTTTCTTTATGTGTGTTCATCTATGTTGGGCTCATATGTTTTCTTTTGTACTACGCATGAGGTTGCTCTTTTTTCTCTTTTTATTATGCAAGATTCTTCTATTTTGTTGTTATTCTTGTACTCGCATGTTAATCCGTGTTGTTTTCCTTATGCTTTGCTATATGTGTTTATGGTTGAGTTCTTTGATTTAGTTCACTTTACTGAACTCCGTTTGTGTTCCTGCAAAGCATATTTCTTCTACTTTTGTTTAAAACTCGTATCATCTCTTTCTTCTCAACTTGTTTAAATTCCAAGTTTTCTCAAACGCGCTCTCATGGCCTTGAATCAGTATTCCTTCTATCGTGTATGTTTGTCTCTCATAAGTCTTTGGAAAAGACTTCTGAGCCTCTTTCAATGACCTGTTTTCTCATCTCTATTATCTGACTCAATTCGAAACCCTAAGATTTGGGGGTTTCTTGGCAATTTTGATTCTTGTGTGCGAGTTAGGGTTCCTCTTTGGGACCCTGGACTCCCAGACTCCTCGTGAGTCTACAAATTGGACTTGTACCGCTTTTTGCTTATGATTCTAAACCTCTCTTTAATTAAACGCACTTCTAAATAATTTGACAATCCCTTCTTGATTTACATATTTGTGTGCTTTATATATAAGGACTCTGCTTTCAAAAAGGTTTTTACCAACTAACTGACTGATTCGGAAATCCTTTTAATAAGGCTGACGAGTTGTCACTGATTTTTCTTCAATCGAACCTTCTTTACCTTTCTTGACTTGGTTCATTCAAATTGGACTTGTAATTTTAGTTTCATGGCTGTTTGATTGATTCCCTTGACATATTTGACACAAACCGTGTACTATTGATTGTTTTTCTTAAATAACTTCTGTGTATTTACCTCTTTTGTGCTACTTTGAAAGGTTTCAATTAAAATTTCTTTCCTTTAACTGGCTTTTACATGTTGAAATTAGAATCTCTTAACCAAAGGGAGACTGATTTCAATGATATATTCATTGCCTTTCTTACTTGTTTCTCTGCACTATAAAAGGGACTGCCCTTCTGCACTTTTACACATGACTTCATTCTTCACACAATCTTCACACCACTAGTCTTTAAAATACTTGCACACTTGCAATACTATTTTGAATTCAATACTCTGCTTTGCTTGGGATCTTTTGGAACTGCTTTTCTTGCAACTTGGCTTTTTCAAGACTACTGTTTTTACTTATTTCTTCTGAAACTGGTATGTTCTAATTTAATTTTTTGCCTCACCTCTATGTGTTTACTTTATAGTTTCAGCATTCTTATTTACTTTGTTGTTCATGTTTAGTGATTAAATTATGTATGTTCTTTCCCTGCATCTTTTTCTATTGTGAATCCCTTATTCCCTTCTATATGTCTGAGTTATGTTTCTTGGCCTGACAGTATCCAAATTGTTCCCCATGTCAGAACTTGATCCTCAATGGATCCTAACTCCCAATATTTGGCTAACAGGCTGGTGAGAGGTGTGCCAGCATTCCCAATTGCTGGGCATGACCACTAGCCTGCCATGGCTTTCCAAATTTCCTCTCCATGCACTTACACTTATTCTTAGACTCTTAAGTTCTGCCCCCTCTTATGAGCCTTGATTTGGGACCTTGAGCTCCCTCTGAACTTGTACATCTGAGGGCTGGCCCTTCCACACAACACTATAATCTAATTCTGTAAGGTAATTGGGTGTAAGCACTGCATGGAGTTCACAAAGCTCCTTGGAATTTTGACATACCCAAAGGGTGAGAAAGGCTTTTGGAAAGCCGATCCTGGAAGTTGGTTTATCTCATATTGTTAGACCTTGGNTTCCACACAGTACTATAATCTAATTCTGTAAGGTAATTGGGTGTACGCACTGCATGGAGTTCACAAAGCTCCTTGGAACTTTGACATACCCAAAGGGTGAGAAAGGCTTTTGGAAAGCCGATCCTGGAGGTTGGTTTATCTCATATTGTTAGACCTTGAGTCTGAATTAGGCTATTTGGTTGTAGCTGGAACTTCTGATGTAATTTTACTTTCTTTCGTTTAATTCACTCGGGTCTATAATAATTTGTAATAACTACTGGGGATGGCTAGTGGAAAGGGATGGGAATGGCTGTATGCAAAGGATAGATAACTTGCCTATAGGATTTTCTAATTTCTGCATTCACATAGACAGCTTGCCTATAAGTTACCTATAAACTTCTGCATTCTCATCTTAGATAACTTGCCTATAGGATTTTCTAATTTCTACATTCACATAGACAACATGCCTATAGGTTACCTATAAACTTCTGCATTCTCATCTTAGATAACTTGCCTATAGGATTTTTTAATTCCTGCACTCACATAGACAACATGCCTATAGGTTATTTATAAATTTCTACATCTCTACATATAGAAATCCTGCATTTCTGCATATAGAAATCACGATCATAGGGTTTTTTTTTTTGCACTTCTACATATACCTGTCATTAGGCAAACAATCATAGGTCTAATAATAATCAACTTCATTCTAGATACCATGCCTATAGGACTCTTGCATCTATGTAATAGTTTAAACCAATAACGTTTAGATAACTTGCCTATGAGAATAATCAATCGAATCAGCCTCGTCTATTTTATCTATACGTCTAAAACCAGTCATAAGGTCATTTAAAATCTGCAGATCTTTTGTTTATAAAACAAGTGATCCTTTCTTTAAAATTAGTACGCTCTATTAGATATCATGCCTATAGGTCTCACTTAGGCAAACCATTAGGTGATGAATTAACTATGTCAATCTTTGATAAACTACAACCATACCATGCCTAATTTAAACTTCTCATCTGAGAAATATGTGACAAATTAGCCTATCCTATTGCTTTAATTAATTCAGACCATAACCAGTATTTGAAGTCATGCTATATATTTGCCTTCAAGTGAGGAGGCATGTTTGAGTCGTAACTGATATTTGCTTTCTCCCTATTTGCTTATGTGTTTTATTTGTCGCCTAGACTTTTATCCTTTTTAAAAACTCTGAAAGGCCACAACTCCCTCCCTTTTAGGATTAGTAGTCTCAATTCCTCCGGGACTGATACGATCGGGATGGATAATAGCATGTAATAAGTAACGATACTATTCCGCGCTTTAATACCTTAACGAGGTGGGAAAAGGTAGACATGAACATGATGATCACGCGATAACACCGAGCGTATAATTGGTTACCGGGTGTTGTGTGGATGATCCATGTTATTTATAAACCTAGGACCCCCCTCCTTATGTACTTACATTCTTATTTTTCTTTAAACTGCCAATTTCCAGTTCTTTAAACTTTGTATTTTGCTTTAAATCATTTAAAACCTCTTTGAATTTCTAGCACTGTTTTCTTTTTCCAGATTTCCGCCCATTTCACTTCTTTGTCTAATTTCTTGCACTCGTTACTTGATCCCCATTTTTCTGCACTTATATATTCTTTTAAAACAACTATGAAACCACGTATTCCCTAACTTCAACATGTTTATTTAACCTTTATGCATTCCCTACTTGTAATCATTATGTGGAAGTTATTTTGTATGTTTACTTATTTTTTTTAATTTTAAAAGTCACAATTGTAGCATGTCCGGGAACTACACTAGTGGATCTTGGGGGTGCCTAACATCTTTCCCCCGAGATAATTTCAAGCCCTTACCCATTCTCTGGTTCTTCTTCTCTTTTAATTTCTTAGTGTCCTAATGCACTTAATCATTAGGTGGCGACTCTTCTAAATCTCAAACCCAAATTCCCAAAAGGAATAGAGTTGTCCGCCCAAATATCGTAAACTCGATTTTGCATTTAGAAAAAGGGGGCATCGACAGCGGCATTCATCGAACTCTGGTAGTAGTTTGTACATTTTCGACTGGTACCTTTGAAGCCTCTGTTCTCTAATTTTGAAAGTCTTGGTGACCTGATTCACCACGAGTTAGGAGTGGTAGTGGAGGACGAGTAGTCGAGCGCCATATTTGAGGGCTAACTTCAAACCTGCAATCACTGCGTCATACTTGGATTTGTTGTTAGTCATCTCGCGGCATCGTACGGATTGGCGAATTACTTTGCCTGTTGGGACCTCAAGGATGAGTCCCAGTCCTGATCCAGAGGCGTTAGATGCTCCATCAGTATAGAGGATCCAAAGGTCGGTATGTGTAAAAGCACGTAGTGCTTCCTGTTCTACCTCGGGCAATATCTCCGCGCTAAAATCAGCAACAAAGTCTACCAGTACCTGTGACTTAATGGCGGTTCGTGGTTGGTACGTTATATCATGCTCGCTTAGCTCTATGGCCCATTTGGCAATCCTGGTCGATAGTTCGGGTTTGTGTAGGATACCCCTTAGGGGGAGCGTCATCACCACTTTTATGGGGTGACATTGAAAGTATGATCTAAGCTTTTATGAAGGTACGACCAATGCCAGAGCTAATTTTTCCAGGTGAGCATATCTCATATCGGCATCGATTAAACTTTCACTGATATAATAAATCGGGGATTGTGTACCTTTATTTTCATGGACCAAGACCTCACTTATTGCGACTTCGGAAATGGCCAAATTTACCAGTAGGCATTCTCCCGGGTCCGCTTTGACGAGTAGTGGGGGTGAGGATAGATACGCTTTCAGCTTTTTCAGGGTGTCGACACATTCATTGTTCTATTGTAGCCTGTGATCTTTCCTTAGCACGTTGAAGAATTTACGGTATCTATCCGAGGATCATGACATGAACCTTGATAAGGAAGCTCGTCCCGTTAGTTTCTGCACCTGCTTCTTGCTGGTCAGTTTCTCCGGTATAGCATTGATTGCCTTGATTTGATATGGGTTGACCTCGATTCCCTTTTGTGATACTAGGAATCCAAGGAACTTTCCAGAAGCTATACCGAAGGCGCATTTTTCAGGATTCAGTTTCATCCCGTACTGCCTTAGTATTTCGAAGGCTTCTTTCAGATGGCTAATATAGTCCTCCTTCTTTGCTGACTTTAGCAGCATATCATCGATGTTGACCTCCATGGTCTTATCGAGTTGTCCTTTGAACATCTTGTGACTAACCTTTGATATGTGGCCCCTGCATTTTTGAGCCCGAAGGGTATCACCTTATAGCAGTACGTCCCTTGATGGGTGATGAAAGTGTTCTTTTCTTGATATTTCTTAGCCATTAGAATCTGGTTATAGTTGGAGTAGGCATCTAAGAAGCTTAGCAATTCATGCCCTGCTGTTGCATCGATAAGCTAGTCGATGTGAGGTAAAGTCCTTTGGACATGCTTTGTTAAGATCGATTAAATCCATGCACATCCGCTGTTTCTCATTCTTCTTTTTGACCATGACCACATTGGCGACCCATTGGGGGTATTTCGATTCCCTAATAGAACCATTGGCGAGTAATTTATCAACCTCCTTGCTAACTACCATATTTATTACAGCATTGAATTTTCTCCTTATCTGCCGAACTGGCGGATGGAGTGGGTCGACGTTCAGCCTGTGTGTGGCGATGTCCCTTGGGATTCCTAGCATATCTGAGTGGGAGAAAGCAAACAAATTGAAATTATTAGTTAGAAACTCACGATACTTACCTGGCTCTGAAAGGTTATGTCCAATGTAAGCCTTTTTTGCGATGTTGGTGTTGTCCAGTGGGACGGGGTCGAGCTCTTCTACGGTGGCCTTGCAGGCTTTTACAATGTCGGGGTCCCTGATGGCTTCAGCCTGTATGTCGGATTTGGTACCCGACACGGCTGATTGCTATGCTTTTGCACTTGCCCCTCTTAGTTGTTTGGTCTGCATACAGTCCTGGGCGATTCGGTAGCACTCTTGGGCGGTGCATGGCTCACCTTGGATACTGTATATCCCCCATGGGGTGGGAAATTTGATTACTTCGTAGAAGCTTGAGGGTATGGCTCGCGTGGCATGTATCCATGGTCGTCCTATGATGGCTTTGTAAGCCGTCTCCTGGTTCATAACGTGAAATGTTGTTTCCAGGGTGACCCCTCCCACCAGAACAGGTAGCACTATTTCTCTGGACATCCGCTCTACTGCATTGTTAAAACCCGTTAGTGTTATACAATGCGGTATTATCCTATCCTCGAGCCTCATTTGCACGAGGAATCATGGGTGGACAATACACGTGTCGCTTTCGTCGTCTACCATGATTCTTTTTACAACAGTACCAAAGATGTGTATGGTTATAACCAAAGCATCGTGGTGAGGTAAAGATAAACCATCGGTATCTGACTTATCGAAAAAGATACTATCTTCGAGGTCGTCATACTGTTCATGGGCGACTGTTCGTTTGAGTTTGTGTGTGGTTGTGAACTTCACATGGTTGATTACCATGTCATTGCCGCCGCCGATCATCATTTGTATGGTACGCACTGACGATGGTGGCTTTGGAGGTCCTTAGATGGGTCACGTCCTCGAGAGAAATTGGCTCTTCCCTTATCGCTTAGCAGTCCTTTCAGGTACCCCTAGTTCAATATCCTGACTACTTCTTGCCACAAACATATGCAATCCTCGGTCTTTTGTCCTCTTTCTTGGTGGAATTCACAGAGGACGTTGGATCTCCTGGCGCTTGGGTCTGATTTCATTTTCTGCTGCCACTGTACCTTTGTGCCCAGCTTCTCCAGTACGTGCACTATATCTGAAAGGGAAATATAGAAATTACGAGCAGATAGTAATGGAGGCATACCTCTTTCATTTCGGAGGGGGGCAGTGTACTGTGACACGGCATCCGCGTGTCGTGGATGGGGCGGGTTGGATGTACGGATATAGGGCTGATGCCTTTCTCGATTGAAATGTGGCGGTTTTTCTCTTCGCCCCTCGTTACATCGGTCTCTCCTTGTCTCAGTCAGGACTAACGTTAATTGCTGAAGTGTCTCGTTCAGGTCTTCCTCGTCTACCCTTACCTCGGCATAGTAGACGTTGTGAATTTCTTCCCATATAGTTGGGGTTATTTCATGAGTCTACTGAGCATTTTTTTGGTCGCCTTTGATCCATTCCTATTTACCCATTTTGAAAGGCTGCTACCACCATCCCTTCTGATAAGTTTGGCAGACTCATTCTTACTCTGTTGAATCGAGCCAAAAAATCTCAGAGTCTTTCGCCCGTCGTTTGTCGGACGGCAAAGATATTGTTGACCCTAGCTTCGGCCTTTTATGCTCCTGCATGGGCGAGTGAAAAATTTATCTGCCATCTCTTCGAACGTCGATATCGATCGCGATGGTAACTGGGAGTACCATGTCAATGATCCCCCTGTCAAAGTCTCGCAGAACTTTTAAAGCAGCACAGATGGTACCTATTTTTTTGACAGATCATTGCCGTTTATCACAATAACATAGTGGATTAGTTGATCCTCTGGATCCATGGTCCGGTCATATATTTTCAAGTAGGGTGGAATCTTTAAGGTCTTTGGAATGGGGTGAGGAGCAGCCCCTTCGCTGTATGGTTGTTTGACGAATCGACTTACGTCACATTTTGTCAATAGCTTCAGAGCACCTGGTATTTTATCAACCCTCTCCTGATGTTCCTTCATTTGGTTGCAAAGTATTTTGTTCTCATTTTCTCTGTCTTCCATTTTCTTCAAGATAGCCATGAGTGCATCGTCACTTGCATTAGTAACAGTACGGGTGTTGCCCGTTCGTATAGCGCTTGGCTCATTGGCGGCAGCCGTGATTTCTGTAGATGTTACATCTTCGATATCTCCTTGAGTGGGTTTCTTGAGCATGTCACCCAGAGCACTCGTTAACCATTCTTCTAGCAGCTTCTTGACTGTTGGTGGTGCTTCCATCACCGTGGATGTTGATTCTCTCCTTTCATGCAAGATCGTTAGATCTCCGTGCGAAAGGGGTGAGGTTTCCCCTTCCAGTGTGACGCTTGGCATTTTATTCTCATTGTTTTCTCTGCCGAACTCGTTAAGGGAACTCAGGAGGTTGTTTGTGACATCCGCCACTACTTTTAGCCTTGCTTCCCCTTTTATAGCCATTGTTGGTTCTTATGAAGTATGAGGAAAAATAGTTATCATTTTCCAGAATCTAGATAAACAACTATGGTTTCAGCTATAGAAATCCCCACAGACGACGTCAAATTA
Source organism: Nicotiana glauca (assembly GCA_026770625.1). NCBI lineage: Eukaryota > Viridiplantae > Streptophyta > Magnoliopsida > Solanales > Solanaceae > Nicotiana > Nicotiana glauca. Next base: position 59,900 of record MU667918.1, read on the forward strand.
TTTGACTCAAAAGATACAAGAATCTCTTTGAACAAATCAATCGAAAAGGAAAGGGTAAATCTTAGCTGAGTATAATAAGTACCAGATTAAGAAAAATGAAAATGTGATCGACAATAGAATTTCTCTTGCTCTCAGATAATGTTTTCTTACACTTTTTTGCCCCCCTTTTACAAAGCCCTTCATCTCCCTTATATACTAAGAGAGACTTTCCTAAGTTGTCAGAGACAAACTACCAAGAATATTCGATAGAATATTCTCAATGTCCCCTAATGGGCTTACATGGTTACAAGGGTCGTACATTCTTCTTTTTTTTGTAATAAGATCGTTTCTTTTGAGACGTTGGCTTGAAAAGGCCTGATCATTTGTCTTGTTCGTCGTAGGTCGTGGTTGGTCAAATTCGGACCCATATAATTATCACTTTAAATTAACTGATCAGATCTATAATAGAGCTAGAACTAGTATATAAAGGAAATAAAAAATCGAAAAAGTTACCAAGGATTTCATGAAACTATGAACTGAGTTGAGGTCTTTACGGTCTACTGATACATCTATGTATATCGTAATTTTTTTGGGTGATATAGAGAGTCCGACGAGGACGTTGAGAGGATCCACCGGACCGCATGTCTGCGCTTCTTCGTTCACCATTTTCTAAAAAAAATAATTAAAAAAATAAATAAAAATAAAAGAAAAAAAGTGAAAGAATAATAAAAAAAATAGTTAAAGTAAAATGAAGAAAAAAAATTGGAATGGCAGTGAATAAAAAATAAATAAAAAAAGAATTAAAACGAAAGGTAAAGTAAAAAAAATTTAAAAAAAATACATGTGCTAATAGTCTAGAACTTGCCCAGAATGTTTTTCTAGGTGAAATTCTAAGTTTGGCTTAGTTTGAGAAATTATTGTAGGCTCACCTTGATTCAATTTGAAATTTCCCATAGCCTACCTATGTGATATTCCTAGTCAACCCATTTGAGCCTAGGCCCTTTTTTATGTAATAACCACGTTACAAGTTGACGAGGCCAACCCTGCACTACAATAGAGTAGCAAAATGGTCGAATCAGCTTTTACCCGAGAAGGTCAGGATCGATTTTCACAGGGACATAGAGATGGGAATTGAGTTTCTATCTAAATAGGAGTTGCATAATTGTTCCTAATTGCACTTCCAAACATAATTGGTTTTGATATTACTTCCTAATTTATACTACTAAGATGCTAAATTAAGCTCAAAGCAATCTATTAAAGGTTGTCTAAATAGTTAAAAGGCACTAGGGAAGTGGCTTTCTCATAGGTGGATACTTGACGGGTTCTCGTGTCTAAGGCAAGGTTGTCATATTTGGGGATTATGATATAACCACTGCATGGTTCTACTCACTCTATACCTCTCGGTAGTTTGATAGATTTTTCCCTAATTGACTTTCTCAAGACCAATTGGGCATGATAATTTGTGCATGCAATTGTGATTCAAGTCGGGTATTACTATCTCTAGGTTTAACCCTTTAATTGGGGCTATCAATCTCTTGAATACGCCCCAATTCCTTGTTGGACTAATTTTCCTAGACTTAGGCTCTCTTTCCAAGAAGAGCCCAAGTCAAGTAGGCATAAACTAGTGTTTGCAACCACTAATTAAACATTAAAACCATTAATTAGTCCAAATATCAAACATACATAAACATTCAAGCCTTAAAACACAAGACCCATCAATTACCCACTAGGGTTGAGCCACAACCCTAGCTATTGGGCCTGGCTACTCATGATAATAGAAGAAAACAAAGAAATAAATGAAGAAAACCCCATAATATTTAATTACTAGCTAAAACTTGAAACTTATGCTATTTGAACTTGGCCACCGTGGGCCGTACAAAATGCACCGCGGTTGTGGAGGCTTCTGTTGCGGTCTGCACAAAATGGACCACGGACCGCATTGGCAATATTTTCCCAACTTGGCAACTCTCTGAACTCCAGCTTTGTGAACCGCACAAAATCGAGTGTGACTGCAACGAAGCCAATGCAGTTCGCATGAAATGCTTTGCGGTCGTATTGCTTGAATGCCTGAAATGAGCACCTCTCTGAACCTCCTCTTTGCGGACCGCACAGAATGGAATGCGGCTGCATTGGTCCTCTTACACTTTGGTTGGACTTGTTCTTGGTACTTGTGCATGTTTCACTCCTTTTTGAGTTGGTTTTGACGAATTGTCACCTTGTTGATCAAACCCTGCAATCAAGTACAACATGTAAGCCTTTGGGACTATTTTGTACACATTCTAATCAAAACTCAAGTAAGAAGGAGTTTAAAATTCACCATAATCCCTAGTAATCAACTCCTCCAAACTTTAGCTTTTGCTTGTCCTCAAGCAAACAAAATAAGACCCACCCCTTAAGAGTAAATCCAAGAAAATTTAGCTGACCTAAAGCGACCTCATCTAGCATCAATTGGGACTAATAATTTCCCTCAATTCAAATGAATGGTTAACAACATTCACTCTTTTAAACACCATGGATTTAGTGCGACACAAGAGCATCAAGAGTTGATTCAATACATCAAAGAAAATCTATCTATTACTTTGGTTATTGCTGAACCCAAACTCACGCATCCTCAACTCTCCTTAAGAAAACCTCACCTTTGGGATTGTAGCACTCAGAACGAGGTTAATGGAAATACACTCATCTCTCTCAAAGAAAATTCACAAGTGCGGCTCTAGGTACCATATTCTTGTCCCTTATGTAAGTCACCACTAATGTAAGCTTCATTCAACTCAAGATCATATAGGGCTTTTGTGGAGACATAGTGAAGTCTTTTGGTTTAGGGTAGGAAATATTTTGTCTAAGTAGATTCTATATTCCCTTTAGCACTTCTTTTGCTTCCTTTTTGCACACATTCACTTGACTTTTTAAGTCATATCACTTCTTTCTAATGGGTTAGAGAGACACATTGTCACTCTTTCTTGTTCATTTCAAATCTTTTTCTCCTTTTCTCAACTTTCCACACCTTTCATCTCTTTACTTTTATTGAATCACTTCATTCTTTTTGTCTTTTTGATTTTCTTTCTTTTTCATTATCTTTCCTTTTCTTCATTTTGTACCTTTTACCATTTTGTTTCATTCCTCGTCTCTCCCCCCCAAACTTATATTTTTGCCTTGTGCTAAGGAAAGGTCAGGTGCCAAGAGAGTGTATTTTAGAACGGGCAAAGGATTGTATCATGGTTCTTGAAAGAAAAAGGTCTATGGCTCAAAAGGATTGACTAGGCATTTTATCATTGGTAGGCTATGGAAGTGTTCAAGATATCATTCGGATCAAGGAGAGACTATAATCACGTCTCAAGTCAAACTACACTTAGGATTTCGCCTAGACAAACATTCAGGGCAAGTTCTAGACCAATGGCTCGGGACTTGAACTTGCAATTCAATTTCTCACCACACAAGATATGGGATTGATAAAGAAGCCGAGTTGGGGGCCCACAAATACCTTAGATAAGATTTGAGCAACACAATGGTCACGAAAAATCACTTAATGATTATCCGCCAACACAAAAGTCTCAAGGTTACAACTTTCACCATCCTATACACAACGACTTGTTTTTGACCATAGGATCAAAGGCAAATATGTTAGGCCCAAGTGAAGCTTTGCTTGAGGCACCCTTACCAACTAACTACTAAAAATCAAAAGAAAAATAGACTCAAACCCTTAAGAAGGTTTTCACGCCATCCATCATCGGGAAGAGCCACCCGGTTCACACAAATTCCACATTTAGAAAGAACGGTGGCATTAAGAAAACCAAAGGCTTATTGCAAAAGCTCAAAACAAGAAGATACGAACATAAAATAAGAATCTAAGAAAGGAAAAATGCGGAAAGTAAAATGAATATGTACAAGAGGGGATTTAGACGAATATACAATAGGGAGAATGAATATATACATAAAAACGTAACTTTATATACAGACCCAAAGTAAAAACTACGAAAAGTGCAATGAAATGATAAAATTATATACATACCAAAGATAAAAAGAAAGAAAGCATTAAATACTGTCATATGTACAGTCATCTAAATATACAAATAGGGCTACCCCATCAAATGAAAACTGGCATTGTCCTCAATGCCAACTAACCAAAATAAGCATAAAATAAAGAGGAGAGGAAAAAGAAATTCCCTATGGTCCCTCCGTCTGCATGGGATCCTGAGTCTGGGTCCCCCTGTCCTCTGTTTGCTCGGGAACCTATGACGGGCTCCCTGTGATCTGTGGCTCCACTGGAATCTGGGCCTAGACCTGGACCGAGTCCTAGGGCTAGCTGGAGGAACCTCCCTGCAGGTCCTCCAACTGAATGACTGCATCATCGGAATGGGGAATCACCCTCTTCCTCTTGGGAGGCCTCTCTAACTCCTGCTCTAGCTGGGGATGGGCTTGTGGCGCCTGGTCAAGCAATAATAGGCCCAGGGGTAAGTGATCTGCCTTCAACCTATCTACCTCTACCTTAGTTCTTTCACCGACTCCTTTGAAGCCTGAGTCTTTCTCATTTTCTTCGCTTCATTATCAAGCTCATTTAGTCCCTTTCCATGTGAATTAACAATGTCCATAATCAATTTTTGGTTCTCTAGGAGCTTCTTCTGGTTGTCCAGAAGCTCATTGAGGGTGTCCTCAATGGACTATGAGACCTGTAGAGGAGGAGGTGCTGACTGGGCTACCACCGTAGTAGATAGTACAAATAGCTTAGAAGTAGTTATCTGCATCAAGTTATTGATATTGGCGAGGGCTTGGCTCAGGCGGCGGTCAATCAATAGGTATGAAGTGGAGGAGGGTATCTCTGGAGGTGTAGAAGTGGATGGACTTGGGGCCATATCTGCTGAGGTTGAAGGAGGCTGAGTAGGAACCACTACCACTATTGGCTCTTCAGACTGGCTAGCTGAAGTAGTGCCTTTGCCCTTGAAGTGCTTGCCTTTAGGGTTGTCATCACCCTGTAGGCTGTACCATGATAGCGGTGCCTTCGGCTTCACTTTCATATCAAAATTTTGCTTCTCCACATCTAAGTCCTCTAGGTACATGGTTAGAAAGTTGGGGAAGGGATAAGATTTGTCACCTTCGTTCACCACCCGTGTAATTACCCGAGACATCATATTCCCGACGTTAATCGGGTACCCTGCCATGATCGATGCCACCAATATAGCTCGGTGAATAGGGAGTGAGTTGTCGTGTGTGGTGGGGTCTAGCTTGTTATACAAATGTTTCCCACACTTTAGCTTCAAAGTTTAATTTTCGCCTAAAATTCTTCACTCCCACGTTCAACCAATCTAGGGTGGTACCTGGGATTTCCAAGTACTCTACCAACCAAGGACGAGCAGCCTCACCCGATGCCATCTTCTCCAAATACAATGACTCACCCTCCTACAGGAAGCCCAGGTAATCATTTATTGTCTTGCCATCAAATTTCACCTTCAAGTTCCACACTTTGGTCATTGTGGCGCCATTTTTTATGTTGGCAACATTTGTGTAGAACTCCTTCGCCAAGTGCGAATTGGCATCCTCTACATGGCCTATGAAATACTCCCAACCAGCTCGCTCTAAACTGCCTCAGCACATTGGGGTTGTGAGGCTTGAGGTCATATATAATGAATTTACGCTCGGGTATTAGCTTTATCTTGGGCCACCACTCTTTGAACTTGTGGTAGGCAATCTCACTCACAAACCAATCCTACCATGCCTCCAGATTTCTGGTCCTATCTACCCCTCCTACTTGGGGCTAACCCCTTTCTATTTCTTCCCCTTCTTCTGCTACAGGACCCTCTCTGGATAGTGAAGTTGTAGGAGAGGTGGAATATTCATTTCCAATGCCTACGGCTGAGCCCTCAGACAACTCAGAAGATATATGCACTGATGCTTGGGCAGTGGGAGAGGTTGGAGGTGTATCCCTCAACCTGTTCCTTTCTGGCCTGTCAGGAATATACTCTGGCACGGAGTCTTATGATGCCTCCGTGGAAGGTGCATACTCACTCCTCGGTTGGTTAAGGGCTCTATCAGCAGCCTTTATGAGACTCCTAGTGTTTTTTATGCTTTGTCATACTTGCGGGGTCAATTTGATCATACCCCTTCCTCTACCCTCGGAAGACTCTCCCCGTCCTGATTGTTTATCACCTTTGCCTCGTGATTTCACCATTGTTTGCAAGCAACATTCAGTTGAGCCTTGTTAGTATTATTAGAATCAATTAAATTCAGAATTGTAGAAGACTTGTTGCAGACAGTCAAAAGTTGCAGAGTGCGGACCGCACAAAATGAGGTACGGTCGCAAAGAAGCTACCGCGGACCGCACAAAATCCATTGCGGTCCGCACAGAGGCGGGGTTCAGACTACCTACTCTCTGAATCTATGCACCGCAGACGACACAAAATGCATTGCGGTCCACATTGAGGCACTGCAGACCACACAAAATTCATTGCGGCCGCAGTCCTCAAATATCAGCTTCCAGAACTTAATCCACCGTGGTCTGCACAAAATAGTGTTACGGACCGCACAAAGGCACCACGGACCACACAAAATCCATCGCGGTCCACAGTGAGTGCCCAACAGCAACACCAACCTAGGGTTCAAGTTTTGTCCATTTTTAGTCCAAATTTTTACCTAATAATAATTACCTAGGTGTTGCCTCATCGTTGTAACTAATTATGCCTAATCAAAATAGGATTAACTAACCTATGCCACTAAATTAAAAGAAAAAATGGGAAGAAAAGAAGAAAAACTAAGAGAAAATGAAAGTCAAAAGAAAATAGCAAAATTAAACAACTAAAAAGGAATTAAAGTTACTATAAATTAGGTGCACTGGTGATTAATCGAGACTAAGCAGTTGAATTCATGCAATTTAGAGAGTGAACATTTAGGCCTCTAAGAGAAAAAAGTTTGAAAAGTTTAAATGGAGGGCCTCAGGTCCCATTTATAGAAAAAAGTCCTGGGCCCCAGCTCACCTACCAACCGCAGACCGCACAAAATGGAACTGCGGTCCGCGATGCTCAGAAACATGAAGCACTGGGATATTGGCCACTGCGGACCGCAGAAAATCCAGTGCGGCTGCAGTGGTTCATCGAATACTACACAAAAATGGAATGCGGTCACGGTGGAAAACTTCAGAGACTCTCCAATTTTGACAAATCACTCTGCGGTCCACATTGATTTCTTCCCCCTGCACAAAGGCCTTTGCGGCCGCACAAAATGAAGTGTGGTCCGCATTGCAAACTTCAGAGAGTGATCGTTTTTCAACTTGGTCTTGCACTACATCAACACAATCCTACAGCATCTCACAACCAATCACTCCAAAAATAAATCCTACACTATAAAGTGAAATCAAAGAAGAACAAAAGGAAAGACACATGGGTTGCCTCCCAAGAAGCGCTTGATTTAACGTCGTGGCACGACGCAGGTTACAATCAAATCACTTTAGATGGAGAAGTGCCACCACGGACTGTCATCAATTTTTCCCAGGTAGTGTTTGACCTTGTGCCCATTCACTCTGAACCCCCCCTCTCTCCCAATTTTTGTTCTTCAAATCAAGTGCACCAAATAGAGTCACAAATACCACTTTAAAAGGCCCACTCCATTTTGACTTAAGCTTCCTCAGAAACAGACGTAACCGAGAGTTGAACAAGAGAACCAAATCACCCACTTTGAAATCCTTGCCACTAGCATATTTATCATAAAGGTAATTCATTTTTCCCTTGTATAAGGACGAACTGGAGTAGGAATGGAATCAGAATTCATCAAGTTCATTAAGCTGCTCCACACGAAGGTTTGCTACCACATCCCATTCAAGATTCAACTTCCTCAAGGACCACAAGACCTTGTGCTCTAACTCAACCGGTAGATGGAAAGCTTTCCCAAACACCAAATGGTATAGAGACATACCAATCGGAGTCTTGTAAGTAGTCCTATAAGCCCATAGAGCATCATCCAACTTCTTTGACCAATCGGTCCTATTTGCATTGACCGTCTTTGACAATATACTCTTGACTTTCCTATTTGAGACTTCAACTTGGCCACTCTCTTAAGGATGATAAAGAGTAGAAACTTTATGGTTGACACCACACTTTGCAAGCAAAGTGTCAAAAGCTCTATTACAAATATGAGACTCCCCCCATCACTTATGATTGCACGAGGAGTGCCAAACCTTGTAAAAATGCTCTTCTTAAGAAACACAACCACACATCGAGCTTCATTGTTGGGTAAAGCCACGGCTTCAACCCACTTTGAAACATAGTCAACCGCCACAAGAATGTATGTGTTTCCACACGAGCTAACAAACGGGACCATAAAATCAATGTCCCATACATCAAATATATCAACTTCAAGAATGGTATTGAGAGGCATCTCATATTTCTTCGAAATTCAACCCACTCTTTGACATTCATCGCACCACTTCACAAGTTTACTTTTATCTTTGTACAAAGTTGGCCAATAAAACCCGCAACTAAGAACTTTTGAAGCCGTCATCGCCCCGCCATGATGGCCACCATAGGGAGAAATGACAAGCCTCTAAGATACTCAATTGCTCCTCCTTCAGGACACACATTCGAATCACAACATTCATGCAAATCTTGAACAAGTACTGCTCATCCCACTAGAAATCCAAGCTATCCCATTTGAGCTTCTTCATTTGGTTAGAAGAGAGCTCACATGGGATTATACCAGTCACAAGGAAATTATCCATGTCTGCAAACTATGGCATACCATTCACCGATACCGAAAGGAGTTGTTCGTCAGGAAATAAATCATTGATCTCTAGGCCATCACGAGGCCTCCCCTCCTCCTCCAAGCAGGACAAGTGGTCCGCCACTTGGTTTTCACTACCTTTCCTATCCACAATCCCCAAATCAAACTCTTGAAGTAACAAGACCCATCGCATCAGTCTAGATTTAGAATCCTTCTTCGTCATCAAGTACCAGAGTGCGGCATGATCAGTATGGACTATGACCTTAGCACCCATAAGATACGGCCAAAATTTCTCCATTGCGAACACAATAACCAAAAGCTCTTTCTCAGTCACCGTGTAGTTCACTTGAGCATCATTCATTGTCTTGCTCGCATAGTACACCAGATGAAACATTTTGTTCACTCTTTGACCCAAAACCGCCCTAACCGCAACATTGCTTGCATCACACATGAGCTCAAAAGCCCAGCTCCAATTGGGTGCAGTTATAATAGGAGTGGTGGTCAACTTGTGCTTGAGAAGTTCAAAGGCTTGCATACATCTCTTCTCGAATAGGAACTTGGCATCTTTTTCCAATAGCTTTCATAGGACTACCTTCAAAAACAACAACAACAAAAAACAACAACAACAACAACCCAGTAAAATCCCACAAGTGGGGTCTGGGGAGGGTAGTGTGTACGCAGACCTTACCTTCAAAAAGTCTTTGATAAATCGCCGGTAGAACCCCGCATGCCCAAAAAAACTTCTAACTCCCTTGAAAGAGGTAGGGTGAGGGAGCCTTGAAATCACATCAATTTTTGTTTTGTCCACCTCTATACCATGTTTTGAAATTTTATGCCCAAGAACTATGTCCTCTTCCACCATGAAGTGGCATTTCTCCCAATTAAGAACAAGATTGGTTTCCTCACAATGGGCCAACACTCTATCCAGATTTTTCAAACATTCATCAAATGAATCACCCACTGTACTAAAGTCATCCATGAACATCTCCAAAATATCTTCCATCATATCGGTGAAAATGGCCATCATACACCGCTGAAATGTAGCCGGTGCATTGCACAACCCAAAAAGCATCCTCGAAAAAGCAAAGGTGCCATAAGGACAAGTGAATCTGGTTTTCTCCTGATCTTATGGAGCAATCAAGATTTTATTGTATCCAGAATACCCATCCAAGAAATAGTAGAAGGCACGCCCAGCAAGTCGATCTAACATCTGATCAAGAAAAGGTAACGAAAAGTGATCCTTGCGGGTCACTTTGTTCAACTTGCGGTAGTCCATGCATACCCTCCAACTGGTGATGGCCCTGGTAGGAAACAATTCATTTTGCAAATTTGTAACCACGATCATGCCACCCCTTTTCGGTACATATTGCATCGGGGAAGTCCAAGAGCTATTAGAGATGGGGTACACAACCCCGACAACCAACCACTTGATCACCTCCTTTTTCACAACTTCTTGCATTGCCTCGTTCAATCTCCTTTAATGTTCCAAGGAGGGATTCGCATTATCTTCCAGAATAATCTTGTGCATACAAAATGTGGGGTTTATCCCCCGAATATCAGCTAAAGTCCATCCAATTGCCTTCTTCCGTTTTTGAAGCACCGCCAATGTGGCATCAACCTACATGTTAGTAAGACAAGAGGAAAGAATAATTGGCAAGGTTGAACTAGGGCCTAAGAACTGATACACGGGGTGTGGAGGCAATGGTTTTAACTCTAACACCAGAGGTTCCTCGATCGAAGGCTTTGTTGGAGGAGTCTTTCTATTTTCATGATCCAAAGAGAGTTTCCTAGGCTCATAAGAATAAGAACCCATTCCATGTAAAGCATTCACGCACTCCACTCGGCCCTCATCATCATTGACATCAAGATTTATCAATACGGCCTCTAGAGGGTCCTCCACATTGATCATTGCACTAGTATCATCAACTATAACTGCCATGATAAGGTCCACAAAAGAGCACACCTCAGAACTATTGGACTGCTTCATTGACTTGCACACATGAAAGACCACTTTCTCATCACCCTCCCGGAAGGTGAGTTCCCCTTCTTCCACATCAACTAAGGCCTTCCCAATAGCAAGGAAAGGTCTCCCTAATATGATCAGAACTTCATAATCTACCTTACAATCCAAGATCACAAAATCAGGTGGCAGGATAAATTTGTACACCCAGACAAGAACATCATCAATAATACCCGATGGTCTTTTCATAGTTCTCTCCACCATTTGCAATCTCATGGAAGTCGGCCTCGGTTTTCCAATACCCAAAGTCTTGAAAACTAAGCAGGGTATCAAGTTGATACTTTCCCCTGAATCACATAGAGCCTTAGCAAAGTCCGCACTCCCAATGGTGCAAGGAATGGTGAAAGCACCAGGATCTTCTAGCTTCGAGGGCATTGAGTGCACAATTGAACTAACTTAGTGGGTCATCTTGATAGTTTCACAATCCATGGATCTTTTCTTTGTCACCAAGTCCTTCATGAATTTAGAATAGCCCTGCATTTGTTCTAGAGCCTCCGCTAAAGGAACATTAATGGATAAGCCCTTCATCATGCCAATAAACTTTTTAAACTGATTCTCATTTTTCTACTTCACAAGCCTTTAAGGATAAGGTGGAGGTGGACTTGGCAAAGGAGCCTTGGTTTTAGGTACAACCAGCTCTGGTATATCTATTACGTGTTCCCTAGACGGGTTCATGTCATTCTGAGTTTCCACCTTGGCATCTTGAATATCAGTCCTTACTTCTGAATTCACATTCTCATCAATCACATTTTCAACCACCAAAGGAATTTCATCTTCTTGCAACTCAACTTTATCACTCAAAATCTGCTTTTGTTTGGAGGCATTCACATCGCCGCCTCGTCCACTCCTTATAGTTACTGCCATAACATAATTTTTTCCATCCTTCGGGTTAATTACCGTATCACTTGGTAGAGCCTCCTTAGGGCGAGTATTCAAGGATTGTGAGATTGGGCCTAATTGAACCTCCAAATTTCTAATTGAAGTATTGTGGGAAGACAACATCGCATCGAAATCCGCATTCTTTTTCATCATCTATTCAAACATCATTTCAATTCTCCCCATGTTATTTTTGGAAGAACTAAGACCTTGGGATGGAAATGGGGGTGTATTGTTCGGTTGTTGATACATTAGGGGTCTTTGAAAGCCTTGCCCCCGATTTCCTTGATTGCCATTGTTCCAACCATCTTGATTATTGTTACCATCCCAGTTGTTGTTGTTGCCATTCCAATTACCCTGATTGTTTTTATTATAATTTTGATTGCCCCAATTGGAATTTTGGTTGTTTTTCCCCCAATTATCATTGCCTTTTTGTTGTTGATTGCGCTAATTGCCTTGGGGTCTCCATTTTTGTTGGTTAGAAAAATGGCCCATTTGGCCTTGATAGTTGTTCACGTATTGTACCTCTTCATTCTGCCCATCATAACCATCATCTTGGAATCCACCACAATCATTGTCAAATTAATCTGAACTCCTTTGATTCTATTGACCTATTTGTCTTCTTTTGTTCACTAGCATGTTGACACCCTCCATGGCATTCACTTGGAGAGGATTTTGTACTTGTTGCAATTGTGCCTTTGCTAGTTGGTTCATTGTTGTTGTCAGTTCTGCTATAGTCTGCCCATGGTCATGTAGATCTTTGTGCAAATGAGTGAATGTAGGGTCACCCCGGGGCACATTGGCTCATCAAGAATGGCACAAGCCTCATCATAAGTCAGCTTCATGAAATTAACCCTAGCAAGTTGGTTCACTATGCATTGATTTGTTGTGTTGATGCCCCGGTAGAAGGTTTGTTGCATCACTGCCTCATTCATATCATTGTTGGGGCATTCCTTCACCATGGTTCTATATCTCTCACATATCTCGTGTAATGGTTCGGTGGGCTCCTGCTTGAAAGCTAAGATCTCATCATTCAATGCTGTCATACGCCCCGGTGAGAAAAACTTTACAATGAACTTATCCGCCTACTCATCCCAATTAGTGATGGAATGGTTGGGAAGTCTCTCAAGCCAATCCAATGCCTTCCCTCTAAGTGAAAATGGGAAGAGTCTCGACCGAATTGCATCCTCTGACACATTAGTTTCCTTGCTCCCCCAACAGATATCCATGAAACCCTTGAGATCTTTGTAAGAATTATGAGTGGGAGCACCCATGAAATACCCTCTCTACTCCAACAATGTCAGCATCACATTAGTAGTTAGAAAATTGCTCGTCCGGATCCAGGGTGGGACAATTGCACTAGCATAGCATTGGTTGAGAAGTACTCGGGGAGCCACTTTTGGAGGTGGCAGAGGAGGGTCTGGAATATTTTCATTGGTATTGGCCTGGCGGCCTCTATGTTTTCCTTGAGGTACAAGAGGCACCTCATCATCTCCGATATCATCTACCTGCTCCCCCGCAATCGCATTTCCAAGAGGGTCATTGTTGTTTACTACCATTTTGTACTTGAAGTTGTGACACACACAATTTAGTAACGCAAAAGGAAAGAGGAACAATACATAAAACTATTTAGATAGATAGTCAAAACCATTAGCATCCCCGGCAACGGTGCCAAAAAGTGATCGAGGCCAACCCTGCACTACTACAAAGTAGCAAAAGTGGTCGAAGCAGCTTTTACCCTAGAAGGTCGGGATCGATTTCCACAGGGAGCTAGATATGGGAATTGGGTTTCTATCTAAATTGGAGTTGCGTAATTGTTCCTAATTGCACTTCCAAACATAATTGGTTTTGATATTACTTCTAAATTTATACTACTAAGATGCTAAATCTAAGAGAAAACTATTGAAGGTTGTCTATATAGTTAAAAGGCACTACAAAAGTGACTTTCTCCCAGGTGGATACTTGGCAGGTTCCTGTGTCTAAGGCTAGGTTGTCATATTTGGGGATCACGATATAACCATTGCACGATTCTATTCACTCTATACCTCTCGGTAGTTTGAGTGATTTTACCCTAATTGACTTTTTTAAGACCAATTGGGTATGATAATTTGTGCAAGCAATTGAGGTTCAAGTCGGGTATTACTATCTCTAGGTTAACCCTTTAATTGGGGTTATCAATCTCTTGAATATGCCTCGATTCCTTATTAGACTAATTTTCCTAGACTTGGGCTCTTTTTCAAGAAGAGCCCAAGTCAAATAGGCATAAACTAGTGTTTGCAACCACTAATTCAACATTAAAACTATAAATTAATCCAAATGTCAAATATCCTTGGACATTCAAGCCTTAAAACACAAGACCCATCAATTATCCAAGTCAGGGTTGAGCCACAATCCAAGCTAATGGGTCTAGCTACTCATGATAATAGAAGAAAATAAAGAAATAGATGAAGAAAAACCCATAATATTTAATTATTAGCTAAAACTTAAAGATTCAATGATAAAACTATTGTAAAATTACTCAAAATGGTAAAAGGTTACTATTCACGAGCGCAGCTCTACCAAAAATTACAACTGATGAACTAAATGGGAAAAGAAACTATTTATACTAGGCTAAATTTTCTGGACAAAAATACCCATGTGGGGGTAGTGCGAACCGCACAAAATCGAGTGCGGCCGCACTGAGGCTCTTGGCTTAAAACTTCTGCTCTCTAAACTTGGCCATCGCGGGCCGCACAAAATTCACCGCAGTGACGGTGGCTTCTGTTGCGGTCCACGCAAAATGGATTGCGGACGGCATTGGCAATGTTTTCACAACTTGGAAACTCTCTGAACTCCAGCTTTGTGGACCGCACCGCAATGAAGCCAATGTGGTCTGCATGAGATGCTTTACGGTCGCATTGCTTGAATGCTTGAAATGTGCACCTCTGTGAACCTCCTCTTTGCGGACTGCACAGAATGGAATGCGGCCGCATTGGTCCTGTTACACTGTGCTTGTACTTGTTCATGTTTTACACCTTTTTGAGCTGATTTTGACAAATTGTCACCTTGTTGATCAAACCCTATAATCAAGTACAGCATGTAAGCCTTTGAAACTATTTTGTACACATTTCTAATCAAAACTCAATTAAGAAGGAGTGTAAAATACACCATAATCCCTAGTTATCACAAGCCTTTATCCGCTTTATAATGACCCTCTCTTGACACCCGATCTTTCCTTCGCATTCTTGAGAAACAATTGGCTAAAACATAAGTTTGAGGGATAGACGAGGATTTTGAAAGTGATATAAAGGTACAAAGAAGAGGAAAGAAATGAAGAAAAGGGAAGGTAAAGAAAATAAAAAAGAACAAAAAGAAAAATGCCAAAAAGAAAGTGAATAAAGTAAAGAGTTGTAGGATTCAAAGAAAAACAAGGATGAAAGGTTTGGAGTAAACAAAGAAGAGAAAATAAATATCATGGACAAGAAAGAGTGATGTTACGTCTCTCTAGTTCCCCCCGAGGAAAAAGAAAATGACTCAAAAAGTCGACAAAGTAGGAGCCAAAAAGAGAAAATGGAGTGCTTAAGGAAAGATGAACCCATTCTATTCCGATAAATCCTACCTTAGTCCAAAAGCCTTTATTACATCCTTAAAAAGCCCTAAATGATTTCAAGTTGAGTGAGCTTACATTAGTGGTGATTTACATGAGGGGCAAGCATATGGTCCTTAGAGCCATACTTGTGACATTCTTTTGAGAGAGATGAGCAAACTTTTCACAAATCATTGGATTGAGTGCTACCTTCTTAAGTGAGATATGCTAATAGAGAGTAGAGGAGGATAAATTTGGAATCCACAATGACCTATATGAAAGAGAGAGCTTCCATGATGAATAAAGTCAACTCTTGAATTTTTAGAGTCACATTTGAACTATTGTACTTGAAAAGTCAAATCATTGCCTTGTTGATAATTCATAAGTGTTGTGGGTAATTGTTGGTCCCAATTGAGGTGTGTTTGATTCACCTTAGGCTAGCTGAAATAGATATTTTATTGTGGAGTGGGAATTACCTTATTTGCTTAAGGACAATCAAAATCTTAAGTTTGGGGAGTTGATAAGTAGGGATTTTGACTACTTATTTGCACTCGTTTACTTGCGTTTTAGATAAAAAATGCTTAAAGGTATTCCCAAGAACTGATAAAATGTGCTTACTTGCAGGATTATTGGAAAATGAGCCAAAGAGATAAAAATCAACTCAAGAAGGAGTAATTTTGGACAAGGACTAAAACAAAGCAAAAAAAGAGCAAAGTGCGGACCGCACAATATTATGTGCGACCGCAGATGTGCGTCGCACTTTGCGTAGAAAATCTGATAGAGGAGTCTTCATAGTCTGCGGCCAAACAATATTGTTCAGTCCGCACTTAGCACTTTTTTGATTTATTTTAGTCTTTGTCCAAAATTACTCCTTCTTGAGTTGATTTTCATCTCTTAGGCTCATTTTCTAATAGTCCTGCAACTAAGCACATTTTATCAGTTCTCGGGAATACTTTTAAGCATTTTTGAGCTAAAACGCAAGTAAAAGATTGCAATTAAGTAGTCAAAATCCATACTTATCAGCGGGCTCGATAAGTATCTTTTAAGCTCTTCCAAAGCCAGTTGGCATTCTGGAGTCTATGTGAAGTTATTTTTCTTCTTCAACAACGAGAAAAGTCGTTGACTCTTATCGGAGGACATCGAGATGAATCACCCCAGGGCCTCTATGCGCTCGATTAACCTCTGTACGACATTTATGTTGTCCACTACCGTGATGTCCTCGATAGCTTTGATCTGCCGGAGTTGATCTAAATCCCTCGGTTGGATACCATAAACCCGTGTAACTTACTTGATCCGACTCTGAATGTGCATTTTTCTGGATTCAGCTTCATATTTTACTTCTTCAATATACAAAAGGTTTCTTGGAAATGCTTCAAATGGTCCTCTGCTCGCAGGGACTTAACTAACATATCATCAATGTAAACTTTCATTGATTTCCCTATTAGTTTTTCAATCATCTAGTTTACTAGGCGTTGGTAAGTGGCACCAGCATTTTTTAAACCCAAATGGCATTACATTATAATAGTAGGTACCATATTTAGTGATGAATAAGGTTTTTTCCTGGTCATCCGGGTTGATTTGAATTTGGATGTACCCAGAGTAGGTATCGAGAAAACTAAGGATCTCGTGGTCGGCCTTGGCATCGATCATGCGATCGATATTAGGAGAGAAAAAGAATCCTTGGGGCTTGCTTTATTTAAATTCTTGTAATCTAAACACATTCTAAGTTTGTTCCCATTCTTAGGGACTACTAATACGTTTGCTAACCATTCAGGGTATTTTACTTCCCAGATGGACCCTATTTTAAGAAGTTTGGTTACCTCATCTTTGATGAAGACGTGCTTCACCTCGGGCTGAGGTCTTCTTTTTTGCTTCACCGAATGGAACTTTGGGTCCAAGATTAATTTATGGGTGGTGATTTCCGGTGGGATTTCTATCATATAGAGGTGGGGCCAGGCATTGAATAAGTTTTTTCCTAGGCTCGGGGGTTAACCCCTGCCCAAGTATTCCTTTTTATTAGGCTGATGCTCCAGCAGTGTGACTTGCTCCAGCTCTTCGACTATTGATTTGGTAGCATCGGAATCATCAAGGACTATGAAGGACCGAGGAACCTCGTAATTATTGTCTTTGTTAGTCCTCTGTTCATTTTGTTGGGTCGAGGCTGGAATCGATGATTGCTATGGCTTCCTGTTTCACTTTTGAACCTGAGTCCTTTGTCGATGAGGTGTTAATATTGGAATTACTTCATCAATGGCAAACATCTCCTTTGCGGTGGGTTGTTCCCCGTAAATCATCTTTGTCACCATCTGGTGTTGAAAACTTTAATACGTGGTGAAGGGTCGAGGACACGACCCTCGTGTTGTGGATCGATGGTGTTTCGAACAAGGCGTTGTATCTCATGTCCCTCTCGATTACATAAAACTTGATCTCCTGGGTGGTACCGGCTACGTTTATTGGCAATGTTATTTCTCCCTTAGTAGTTTTGCAATCCAGGTTGAATCCATTTAACACTCGGGTCGCGGGTACGATATGATCATATAGGCCGATTTGCTCTATGACCCTCGATCGAATGATATTGGCCGAGCTACCTGGATCAATTAGCACATGTTTAACTCAAGTTTTATTTATAAGTACAGATATTACCAGTGCATCATTATGGGGTTGTGTGATTCCTTTTGCATCCTCGTCATTGAAAAACAAAGTCCCTTTTGACATGTAATCTCGAGTTCGTTTTTCCCTTGTGATTGATACTTCGGTGCACTTAAACATTGGACCTTGAGGAACATCGACTCCTTCGATGACCATATGGATGACATGTTGGGGTTTGTCCCCCTATTTTTGAAGTGATCTTAGCTCGGTCGCTCAGAAACTCCCGAAGATGCCCATTGTTGAATAACCAAGCTACTTCTTCTCTTAATTATTGAGAATCTTCCATTCTGTGGCCATGTTTGCCATGATATTCACACATTTGGTTGGGCTCTAGCTGGATCAGTTTGCAGAGGTCGAGTCCATCTAGTATCCTTGATGCATCCAATAGCTGATACGATGGCGGTTGCATCAACATTAAAGTTGTATTCTTATAACTGAGGTACTTCATTGGGTTCCATAGGCTTGTCGAAGTCGCTCTTGCTCATGAGCCCTCGAGAGCTCTGACCTCGATCACTTCTCCTTTCATTCCGTACAGGATTCTGCCCAAGTCTGCTATTCTTGCGATCTCCAATATACGGCTGGTATCGATCTCTGTTCAACCTTGGTTCTCGATCAATATCCCTTTTAACTTTATCCATAATTCTGATAGGATAAACAGACCTGGAAGGGGCCCCAAGTTGATCGTCCTCGACTCTGATCTTCGACTTATACCGATTGTGCACAGGGGCCCAAGTGACAGCTGGGTATTCTATCAAATTCTGCTTCAACTACTATGAAGCCACTGAACTTCAAACATTGAGACCTTGAGTGAAGGCTTGAACAGCCCTATCATTGGCGATCGGTGGCAAGTCCATCCGTTCCATTTGGAATCGAGACACGAACTTTCTAAGCATCTCATTGTCCTTTTGTCTTACCTTGAAAAGGTTCGACTTCCTGGTTTCGATCTTGATGACCCCGGTGTGTGCCTTTGCAAAAGAATCTGCAAGCATAGCAAATGAGTCAATAGAATTAGGCAGTAAATTATGGTACCATATCATAACATCCTTCGACAGGGTCTTTCCGAATTTCTTCAGCAGGACAGATTCGATTTTGTCATCTTCTAGGTCATTCCCATTGATAGCGCACGTGTAAGAGGTTACATGTTCATTCGGATCGGTCGTCCCATTATATTTATGAATCTAGGGCATGCGGAACTTCTTGGAGATTGTCTTCGGAGCCGAAATTGGTAGGAAAGGTTTTTGTACGAATTTTTTAGAATCCAGTCCCTTCAATATTGGTGGTGCTCCTGGGATTTGGTCGACCCTAGAGTTATAAGTTTCCACCTTCTTGTCGTATTCCTCGATCTTCTTTTTCCCTGATTCGATTCTCTTTGTCAGTTCTTCGATTATCTTCACGATAGCAGGATTGGTCTCCGGTTATTTCTCGCTCGATTTCCTTGAAACTGATTCGACCATGTGTACAATAACCTAGGACGGCTCGAGCTCGACCCTGCTCGGTGTGTCATTCTTATTTTGGAGCTGGGCTATCGCTGCCTATTGGGCCTGTAACATTTCGAAGATCACTTGCAGGTTGACCCTGCCATCCTCGTCGTCGCGTGCACTTTGAGCGGCTAATCGACTGTTCTCGTGGATGTTTCCCTTGGGATCGACTGCCATATTAGTGTTGAGGGCTATATGTGAGCTGACATCGATTGAATCTACAGCCAGAACGTCATCGAGGCCAACCGGGTACGTCGTTTCCTGGTGCTATGTTATCATTCTCGGCGTGGTGGCCAGAACTGCTACCGATGTTAAGGGGTGCTGACTGAGAGTACGACATTCTGATCCTAGAATCAAAGATACTTCAAAGAACAATTAAAAAGTAGTGTGTGTTATGAAAGTTTGTACCGAGTAACCAGTATTATCCTTAGCCCCACGATGGGCGCCAAACTGTTTACCCTAAAACTGAATGACAATTGAATTTATATGTGGTTTTTAGCATATGGGGTATAACTTGGCACACTTAAGAAGATATATATTAATATCGAAATTGACTGTAAAAGAAATAAATGCAAACCCAACGAAATAAATAGCTTTGGTCCTCGAGTTCGATCACCCTTCAACCAAGTGAAGTTTCAGTTTATGTAAGAGCAAAGTAACAAGACAATGAAAACTAGAGAAAGGCAGTATATTGCTTTGTATTGCGTAAATATGATGTGTTTTACAAATGATCAAACCCCCTCTTGATACAACTAAATACAGTATGAAATCCTATGATTAGCTAATTAATCGACATATTCTTGATACATGCTGAGATTTCCGTTGTGATCCCCCCTCCCCTCTCACAATTGCGGATATTTTGGCTTTTAGTTATCTGGCTGGGGAAGCTTCCCTCGATCTTGCTCGATTTCTATCCTGCTCGTCTCGATCTTGGTCGATCTTGATCTTGGTCGATCTCGATCTTGATCGGTTTTTGTGTCACGAGCTCGGTAATCTAATTTTGCATTATGATAAGTAATATGAGGTTGAACCTTGCCCTATCATATTCTAGTCTCGATTAGTCATACGAACGAAGAGCAAACCCGATTTTTACCGTGCAAAGTGGGAAGACAAGTTAGATAACACACCAACACAGGATCAATTTATACATCTGTGAGTTTTTAATTTCCTAATTTATGTTATATGTATTTTATGATTATTTAATTCGATCATATCTCGCGTATACAATTTACTTGAGCATATTTTTCACTATATTTACGTTTTTGAGGAACTAAAGCCTGCATAAAATATTAAAGAGGACAAATTGCACAAATTTTTTACCATAGGGTGTGTTTGGTATGAATGAAAATATTTTCCATGATTTTATCATTTATTTTTCGTTGTTTTGTTGGTGAGTGAAAAACTTTTTTCGAAAAATATTTTATAGCATTTGGTAAAAGAGTAGAAAATATTTTTTTTTAAATAATCTTTATGTTACTCTCCTCATCCCTTTCGCGATTTCGCCCATGTCCTCATATTTCCTGTGCCCTTAGTACCAAACACACCCTTAATTCAAAAATATTAATGCCGCAAGCCCGCAACCTTAAACCAACCAGTCGTTAATCAACATTTTAGTTCATTTTAATAGATACGGACCATCAACACTTCATATGTATGGATCTACAACAAATCATGATCTTATTAAGGAAAACAACAACATACCCACTATCACATTTGGACATAAGAAAAATGTATTTTTTTCGAAATTAATGTTTGGCCATACAATTTTAAATTTTCACTTGAAGATGAAATTTAAAAATTTTCAAAAATTTAAAAAGCTCCAAAAAGTTATATTTCAAAATTTTCACTCAGATCACTCACAAAATTTCAAAAACAACCTAAAATTATATTCATGTCCAAACAAAACTCTAGTTTTTAAATATCATTTTCACTTGAAATATTTTTTCACATTTTTCCGGAATTTTACAATTCTTATGTCCAAACGCCAATAATAAGAATTTTTTTCTTTTTTCCAACAATAATTCACTTTTTTCTGAAATCAGCGTTTCTTCATATAATTTTCAATTTTCACTTGAAGATGTATTTTAAAAAATTTCCAAAATTTGAAAAACTTCAAAAAGTTATTTTTCAAAATTTTCACTCAAATCCCTCACAAAACTTCAAAAACAACTCAAAATTATATTCATGTCTAAACACAACTCTAAATTTCAAATACCATTTTCACTTTGAATTTTTTTTCCCCCTATTTTAAAATTTTACAATTCTTATGTCCAAACGCCCACTAGATACCTGTGCAAGTTGAGCTTGTGTAACACAACACAACTTTGGGGAACACAAATGTTTCCAAATCTTTTCTCGTTTTGAGAAAACACAAATATACACAATACCATTCGAAGTACAAATCCACGTTTCTCTTTCC
>MU667918.1:82863-117186 GCA_026770625.1 Nicotiana glauca
AATAATAATAATAATAAAAAAAGGAGTTTCTGATTCTTACGAAAGTGAGGTAGAAAGCAAATTCAGACAAGTCCAACTATTGGGGCGCAGACTAAATAGGCCGGCACAACCCCCTTCATCAACATATATAAACAGAGAATTCCTTGAGAGAGAGAGAGAGAGATCTAAAGAAAATCAAAGTTAACAATGGGGCTATTCTCCTATACTGTAGCCGGTGGCGGATTCATACTAATCGGCGCTTGGGAATCTTTAATCTCCTCCTCCGCTGCCCTGAAAAATTCATCACCGTCTTCCACTTCCCAATCGTTGACAGAGAAGCAAGTCCAAGATTCTGTTTTTTCTTCATTAATCACCTTTGTATCAATCTCAATCCTTTCTTTTCTCTTCATTCTCAATTCCCTTTTATCCCTTTTCGATGCACTTAACTCTAAAGATCAAATTGGTTCAGTGCTTCAATTGCAGGTAATTGCAATTTCTCTTCTTTTCTTGCTCTATTCGGTTTTAGGCTTAATGACCCACTTAAAAAAGTCTTATCTTTTACCTTCCAAGATCCTCAACTTGCTTTGCCTTTTCGCTTTTGCTGAGGAATTTTTGCTTTTTTACCTTCAACGAAAAGACCCAAGTGGAGTTGAGAATCGTTACTATGATCTCTTGCTTGTGCCTATTACTATTTGTGCATTTTGTTCAATTCTTGAATTAAAAAATCCCAAATTGAAATATGCTAAATTGGGACGTGGGATTGGTTTAATCTTGCAAGGAATGTGGATTCTGCAAATGGGGTTTTCTTTTTTCTCTGATTTGATTGCTCAAGGTTGCTCTTTGCATGAAAAGAGTAGAGGTAATTATACGGTTAAGTGTAAAGGTCATCCAGAGTATCATCGCGGTCGAGCTATTGCTACCCTTCAGTTTAATTGTCACCTTGCTCTTCTTGTGACTGTTATTGCTTTTGTGTACTCAATTGTGTGTAAAAAGAATGGTATTGGCCGTGAACATATGCGGTATAGACCTATTGGAGTTGAGATGCAACACTTGGAAATGGATAGTCAAGGTCGTTTTACGTTGGACTCTGATGAAGATGACGATGAGAATGGGATAAAAGAAGAGGGGAATGTGGAAATGCAAAAGGCTATTGTCGCAGTTCCTGAATCAGGAACTAATGGCTATCATAACCATCCTTGAGGTGAGGTAATCCATGGTTAGAATTTTTTGTTACTAGGTATAAGGATCTATTCTTTGCAAAGGTAGTTATGCTTTAGACATTGGGGTTCTCTTTGTAAAAAGGAGTTGAGAAAAAAAGGTCTTATGCTTTTTCTGTTTGATGATTCTAGTTCAAATTATGGTATTGTGTTAGAAATTCTTTAACCTAATTTAAATATAGTCTCGTTTGTTGTGCGTTGTGTACGGAAGACTTGCTCTTTGATACTAATGATGAATAAAAATTTCTTATTCAATAGGAGCTTTACTATATTTCCGGTTCATAGTTCATTTTCTATATTTGGACTTTTAAATTGTAAATGAACTTTCTTGTAAAACTTTAGAGTCGAGGCTGTTGAGCTTCAACTTTTTCTAGACACTAGACATTGCATAGATAAGTGAAGTTCTTAGAAGTAATGCACTTCCTGTGAGCATCTTGATAAGCAAGGAGAATTTGGTTTAACGGACATGATATATCCATTCTGTCTGGTGTTTCTTACAATTATGTAAAAGGATGAGGACACAATGCTTAAAACGTATGGACAAGCTCAGATGTCTATTATTTAAAACATGGCCACAATACAAGTTGATGCTTGCGTTAATATGTTCCCTTCAACATCCTCTCTACGCGTTTTCCTGAAACTGCTTTTGAGAGATTTGAGCATAACAGTTCTGGAAAGAGTCTGGAAAAAGGAGAATGAGATCAAGTAATAATATGATGTTTTGGCTTATATTTATAAAAAGAAAAAAGATAGTGATGCTTTAGGTTCCACTGTGTCTGCTGCATGAATATAGAGTGGTTATATTTTAATAAAGATCTTTGTCTGCTAGTTTGAATCTCATACTTTCTGATCTGTATTATGCTGATAAAATTATTCGAGTTATGCGTTCTTTGGCCTAACATTTGTAATAGAGGTTTTGACTAGGCTGCACACTTAATCCTGCTACAGCAGCTCGAGTGCCTCGTAGTTAACCAGCACAAAATGGTCTATGCTATACCAATTAGATTTAGGTTAAAGGCAGCATTAAGCATGAGCCGTAACACCATGCTCTGAATTACTGGAATTGTTTGTAATTTGGAATTTTGGACAACTTAAATGCATTTTGATGATCTATTGCCTTGATCCTGTTAGACAATCTTATCATATACATAGGTAGGACATACTTCTGTAACATTTTTCTTCAACAAGTATATATGATGATCATTGAGTAAAAGAAAGGTCGGATATTTTTAGAGACTTTAGATGATTTTAGTACTTAATAGCTGGCGGTTATGAAGAGAGTAGAATTTCAGAGTTTCACTTTTCAGTCAGTGGCTTTACTTCTCGTCTCTCATCCAATTACATGATGATCCGACCATCTAAGAGAACTTGATTATTCTAAAACATTGAGTTAATCTGTTGATTTTCAAGAGTACTCGATGAGGTTATCTTACTCCGTGGATGTGAATTCATGCACAAGGTTTAAACTGCATTAATCTACCGAAGTGAATCCAGGCCTGGTTTATATTGAAAGGTTTTTACATGGTTACTACTCTCTGATTAAGGGGGATGACTTACTAACTTTGGTGCATAGAAGCTAAGTTAGAGATTACTATTGGGCATTGGCACATTGCAGATCCTCTCTCTCTCTCTCTCGTGGTGTTGGACCCAGCTTTTGCAGCTCAACTATTTCATCGAAAACCTGTTACGCCTACCAGCATAGATATTGGATAATTCTGCTGACCGAACTCCGAAGCTTAGGCAGGTGAGAAGAAATCAGTTTGCATTTTGTTTTTGCCGGGATTTGAACCTTCGCTTCCCATTATTTTCACTTACTACATTGACGGTTAGGTCACACCCTTAGGGTGCCATGTTTTTGTGAGCTTCGATTTCAATGATGGGTTTTAAATAGCAACTGGTATCCTTTTTGTTTTCAGCACCTCTATTACACTTCAGTGATGGCACTACAGCATTCTACTTCCTACTGCCTTTGTACTTCACCACTAATATATACATACTCTAGTACGTATAGATAAAAAAAGAACTTCTGTAATCAGTTCAAATTTCACATCCTTAATCCTTTGCTGGCTATTTGTTTGGTTATATTTGAAATTTTAATTTCCGAGTGCATATACTCGAGTCAAGGTCAGTAAAGAACTAGAGATTAGTCCTACCATATATGATCTCTGGAAAATGAATATTAGCTTCGAATATACTAGCAAAAGATATTGGCTGCAGCATTTCCTGAACTTCGAAATGCTGGTCATTACCGACAAATGTTGTGTGGGTGGTAAGTATTCGTTCATTTTTGTTGTTAGGGAGTGTTTTACCCCTGGTATGGTACTTTCTCAATGCTGATTTAGTCGGGCTCTAATGTGGGTATCGAAAATCGGGGACTTTTGCATCTATACCCAATTTTGGAGGCACAATTGAACCTATACCCACTTGGTAAAAAAATTTGCAAGACTACACACTTTACGATCAACTTCAGACTTATCGGGTCTTAAGTTAAAAAAAAAAGGCTAGTTGCTCGGCCTTAGTCTTGGGCTGATCTCAGACTTCAATCAACCCCTTCGTACTTCGATCCAATCAATCGATCGATCAAGAGTCTAATCTCTTTTGTTTGGGCTGGTAGGTAAAAATTAGTCTGAAGTGAAAAAAATACACTTCAGATACACTTAAGGCCAAATAGGTTTGAAGTGCGACCAATAGTCTCATGCACTTAAGGCCAATAAATCTAATGTGAAAAATTGCACTTTAGATTAAGGCTGTATGGTGGGCTGGGCCTGGCCCGGGACCGGACCGGGCCCGCGGGCTAAACGGGCCAAACGGTCCTGGCGGTCCTGGGCCTAATGGTGCATAAGGCCCGCGACGGGCCGGTCACAATCTTCAGGCCCACGAAGCCCGGGACCGCCAGGCCCGGGCCCGCCAGGCCCGGCCCGTTTGGCCCATTTAGGCCCGGGACCGCCAAAATGTACAGCCTTACTTTAGATGCACTTAAGGCCAAAAGGCCTGAAGTGCAATAAATGTTTTACTACACTTGAGGCAACAAGTCTGAAGTGAAAAATTGCACTTCAGATGCACTTAAGGCCAAAAAGAAAGTGCAACCAACGTTTTCATGCACTTATGGCCAAATAGGCATGAAGTGCAAACTACCCTGAAACAGAAATTTGTTCTTCGAATTTTAACAATCCAATATACGATTTAATACCTAAATTTCCTCCAAATAAACTCAAATTTGAAACATAATCTCCAAATATCATCAAGAACAAACCTCAATCATCAATGTGTCATAACAATAATAAATCTAACGAATATGTTTTGTAATTAAGAAAAAGAAGAAACTCTAAGCAATAATAAAAAATAAAGCGCCACAACAACTTACCACTGTAAAACATCATAAACTACCTTAAAATATGTTCGCAAACACCATACAAAATCACTGTTACTCGAGTTGTTTAAATAGTAGGTACAAGTTAAAAAAACGAAAAAAGTAGCTTTGTAAGGTTTTTTGGCTCACACATGCCCTTTAAGTTAACAGCCCACTTCAGCTTTTAAATCAAAATTATTTTTAATGACGTGGCATAATATTATTGGTTATTTTGAAACCCACCCCAAATATGTCCAACCCACCCGCCCGTTTGGGATCGACCCGACCCAGTATATAGATTACCCACTAAACCCTATAACCCATACGACTGAAGCTCCCCAGACCAAATTACACGACTGAATACCACTGAAGCTCCTCAGAGGGGTTCTTGTTGTTCTTCTTCTACCCTCTCCCAATTCTGAAAATCAGAGTTCTTACATCTTTTTCATCTTGTTTTAGCTTCAAATTGTCCGAATCTTCTTCTACTTCTTCCGAAATCATATGACTGATACTCCCCTCTCTGAAAATTAGGGTTCTTTTTGTTTTTCCCTCTCCCAAATCTGAAAAATCTTAGCTTCAGATCTTCTTCATCCTGTTTTCAATTCAAAATGTATGAATCTTCTTCTGCTTCTTCCCGTGACCAAAGTGAGAAGCGTACATGTTATTGTGGATTGATTGCCAACTAATTTATCGCTTCGACACATTTGAATGGTGGTCGTAGATTCTACAAATGCTGTTGTTATGAGACTAATGGTTGTCGATATTGGGAATGGCACGACGAAGAACTTCCACCTCATGTGTTAATGTTTATCCATAAGCAAAGAAATTCGTTGAATGCCCTTCGTCTCGAAAAGAACAAGTTGAGGAAGACGGTGGATGATATGGTTGGGACTTGGGAGTAAAGCTGTAGAATTGAATAACGTATCCTTGGAAGAGAAAGTTTCAAACTTGGAGCAGAAATCGAAGCGATGGAAAAGACTTGCGATATGGTCATGGGCTATTTTGTTGTTTTTATAGCTGGCACAATGATGTATTGAAGTTGACGGCCTCTAATGTTTTTCCGTTGATGCTGAAATTCTGCTGATATTAGTTGTTTAAACTAGTTGTTTTGGTTGTTAAATGAAGGAAATATGTAGATTTTAATTGTTTAGATTAGTCGTTTTGGTTGGTTAATGAAGGAAACCTGCAGATTTTAGTTGTTTAGATTGGTTGTTTTGATAGTCAAATGTAAAAAATCTGCCGAAGTTGATGTTTGTTAAGGTTGTAGAATCTGCAAAAGTAGATGTTTGTTAAGTTTGTAAAAAATATGCAGAAGTTAGAAATTGATGTTTGTTAAGTTTGGTAAAAAATTTGTGCATATTTTGTTGGTCTAAATATGCATATTTTGCGCCATAGTATCCGAGAACAAGAATCTCGTAGTAACTTTCAATTACACAGCATTTGCTTTGAGAGCCCTCGTTTTACTGTTCATCACTTGCTGAAGAAAGTAAATTTTACTTGCAACTATTCTAAGAATGGTAGTTCTACGCATTCAGCGAGAAATATGTGCCCACAATTGTCACACAAACAGTGACAATGATCAGTATAATAAATAAAAGAAGCATAAAACCATAGACATAGTAGACCTGCGCAACAACAAAATTCAAGGTCAGCAGCCAAATACAAATGTAAAACACATTATTTAGAAAAACAAAATAATACAGCTACGCAGCGGAAATGTAATAGATAAAAACTACAAAACTTCCAGCAAATTAACAGACAAGAAAGTGGTAATTGTCGATGGCATGAAAGATAATAACCATCCAAGTCTGCTACATATTAAATGCTCTAAGATCATTGTTGTACAATGTTGGGTTTCCTACTTTGAAGAAGTAACCATTGCAAGTTGTCCTTTATGTGTTGAAATGATTTATACAAAGACATTGATATGTAATGCAAAGATTGTCTCTGTTGCACTATGCCTCATTATAAAGTTCAAATATGGTCTCCAACTAGATGGCAAGAGTGACACTGGAAATAGTTCAACCAAAACAGAAAAACAGTAAATAACCAAAATCAACCACTCCAATTAAATCACTGATATGCAAATTAAATCACTGAAATCAGATTAACCAAAACAGTACAATAACCAAAATAGTCATTACACACCTGCTCTAATTCACCACTTAGACAACAAAAAAACAAGGTCTGAATCAATTAGTACGTAGCAATCAGATTGACCAAAAATAATTGACCTACACAAACTACTCTAATGCTTGTCCTTTTTAGTCTTCAGTTTTCCAAATTTTTTTTCCTTTTCTGCTACCAACTGATTTGCGGACATAGCTGATTTGCCTCTCCAAGTGAGCTTTTTTGGTGAATAAGGCAAATTAGTAGGAAAGTTAACACCATCTACATCTCCTTTGAAGCCAATCTTCCTAGTACCAATAGGTTCTTGATGCAACTTTCTTTGTTCAAGCCTAGAGCCCATTTGGATTGGCTTAAAAAAAATGGCTTTTAAGCACAAGTGCTTAAAAGTAGCTTTTAAGAGCTGGAGCTTGTTTTATAAATAAACAGTTACGTGTTTGGATAAAAGTGTTGAAGCTTAAAAAAAGTTATTAAAGTGTTTGGTAAACAATTTTTTTGTTAAAAAGACAAAAATATCGCCTAAAACAAATCAAGAACCTACATCTTCCTCTCGCTTATTTTGTAACAAACTGCCAAACCTCGATTTCTATATAAGCGGACCATGACCAAACATAAAACTTGCAAAAAGATTGTTACCATATTTTTTTTTTAAATGTAAAGCCTTAAAACCAGGCTTGGGATAATCTGGGTATACAAATACCTCAAAGAAAAAGCATATAATAAGATGAAAAAGAAAAGAAGAAAGAATGAACTTACAGTAAATATTCGAAGATGAAGGAGAAGAAGAGGAAAGAAGATGAACACAAAGTGGTAGTAGTTAGATATTTTAGGATTTATTTGATGAGGGTGGTTTTGGGATTAGTAAAAGTTATAAGGGACAAGTAAGTAATTTTTTTGGTCAAAATAAGATGGCTTTTAAGCCAAAAAAGGAGAAGTTAGGATATTCAACTTGTGGCTTCTTTTTTTAAGCCATTTTTAACTTTTTTTTAAGCTATTTTTTTTTTGCCAAATACTCCAATCATCTAAAAATAGCTTAAAAGCTGATTTGACCAGCTTTTAAGCCAATCCAAAAAGGCTCCTAGTCTTAACTTCAGATATCACCTTAGGCATCACATCCGGCTCTTCGTCTTCATCTTCATTTTCATCTTCAACCTCATATTCATCATCAACTATTGTTGAAGGTGCAACAGTTACATTTTCATCTTCACATTGACTCACTCCATGAGTAGGCATGAAAATAAATTCTGAATTTTGACTGTCTTGTGGTGCCGTTAAGGGCACATCTTGCACTGTTCGGGAGGTTCCTTCACCATTAGCCTGCAAGAGTTGTTAAATTAATGGTGTTTATAAATTAAAATTTTTTGTTAGATAAGAAAATATGTGAAAAAGACTATTACCAAAGGGTATTTTCTTTTGTTGTGGCCTGTTGTACCACAGAACCAACATGTCATTACAAGTCCTTTTCTTAAAGCTGACCAGGCCCCTTCCCTTTTCCTAGCTTCATCTTTTTCTCTTTAACTTTGGTCTACCCACCATTTTATATATTTTTGGTGGCTCCATTGCATGTTGTGGCTCAACTTTCCAAAATTTTTCACCTCTCACTGGCTGTAACTTATGCATGGATGCCAACATATAAGCTTCCTTTGAATACCACCAATGCACCTCATTTAATGGATCTTGTTTGTCGTGCGTTAAAGATTTGATAGCATGAGGACATGGTATTCCTGTCAAATTCCACGCCCTGCAAGTACACTTCTTCAATTCCAGGTTCACTGTATGCTTATCATTACCCTCAACCACTTCATATCCATAATATCCATTAAAAATAATTTTATGCTCTAATGCAATTAATCTATTATCATGGTAAAGTTTCATAGCATATGGGCTAATTTTTTCCCTCCAATTCTTGCATTCCTCCTCGCGGTTCTTCAACAAATTCATTACCTACCATAAAAAAGGAATATCATAGTATAGTAATAAATAAAATTATAAAAAATTTAACATACGGGAAAAAATTACCTTCAATCTAATGTCTTCCAACATCTTGATTATAGGTTTAGTTCTTGCTTCAAGAATCCATTTGTTGAATGATTCCGTAAAGTTATTGTCAACCATCTGGTTCTTGTATGTAGTGTCAAAGTAAGCCCTACACTAGTTTTGAGGAGGATAATGTAATATTTCCCTAGCAGCATTTTCATGAATGTCACCCAGAGTCTTCAATTGATCTTTGAATTCTTCTTCATAGGTACTCGAAGCACACCACCACATTAACTTTTTCATCTCTATACCTTTCCAATTTTTACTCCAATTAGCTTCAATATGCCTAGTACACCACCTGTGGTTTGCTTTTGGAAGGACAGTGGAAACAACCTCCAACAACCCCTATAACAATGGAAAATCAGTTACAAATAAAATAATAAAAAATTAGGTACAATGAAAAAAAATAAAAATTCTTTACCTTCTGCATATCCGACATAAATGTCACTTTTTCACCATCTTCAAGCTCCAAAGAATTTTTTAGTAACTCTATAAACCACTTCCAGGTTCTACCAGTTTCTTTATCCATTACTGCCCATGCAAGAGGATAAAAATATTTCACTGAGTCTTGTGTCATGGCCACCAGTAGAATTCCCTTACATTTTCCTTTTAAAAATGTGTCATCTAAGCCTATAAGAGGTCTCAAACCTATTTTCCAGCCTATTTTCAAAGCTTGAAAGCAAATATACATCCTAAGGAAGCTCATTTTTCCTTCTGCCAAAGCATCTTTAAAAATGTTTATCACCACATCAGAACCAGTGTTACTATCCCTCAATTTTTGAGCATAGGCCTCTAACCTATTGTAATCAGCAATGAAGCTACCCTCCAATTTCTCTAGCACAAGCCTCTTTACTCTTTTCCATTTTTGAACAGCTAACATTAAGTTTGAATTGATCCTCTAGGTCCACCCACATGTCTTTCACCTTGTATTTAGGATTATTCTGGACTTTGTTTTTGAAATAGTGTGCTAATGCTTAGGGAGTAGCTCTTGTATTCTTGTATGCGGGTTCACAATTATGCTTTATTTTTAAAGTTTTGATTTTAAATCTTTGATCTCTATTATCTTGAGATATCAATAACTCAAAGGGACAACCAACAACACATATATATCTAACTCGACCAGTGTCACTCTTCTTAACCTTAAGGCCTTTCCCATTAGCAATTGCATAATACCCCACAATTTTTTTAGCCTCGGCCAAATCCCCAAAACTCACACCCTTTTCCAACTCTTTATACTCGTCTAGTTTGTCATTGACTTCTTTATTCCTTTCCTTACTAAAGAGATCCAACTTATCGTTATCGTAATCACTAGAGTCATGTTCATATGCTTCCTCTTCCTCACATGACTCACAGTCAGTCCTAACATCTACAGTGACACTATGAGGTTCATTGTGGTGACTTATTCTAGGAGCAGACACATGTTCTTCACCCTTATCAGTAGCAAAGAATTGAAGTACACTTAGTTGGTTAGTTAAGAGTTGTTGTAGTGTTCTGATTCCTAAATCCCCTTCAACCAGAAAGTACGTACCTGAAGGCCCTATTACTAGAAGTCGTTCAACCTTCTTAAACCCACATTTTTCAATGTATTCCGAACAAATGTCTATATAAGACAGCAAATCCACATCATAAGCTTGCAATAAGTGAGTCAATTTTGTAATGTACACTATTTGAGGTTTCAAGACCCATCTGCCCCCATAATTCAAGACCAAGTCCACATTTTCAGTCATTCTTTGTTGAGTTCACGTGCAATCCATAAAAAAAGGAAAAGGGATCCATCAGACATATTAAAACAGAAAAATATGGTCCAATTTATCAATATTTAATGTCCTAAAGTACAGACAAGAATAAAGTTTAATGGACCATTTGAGCAGACAACAAGACCCCATCGAAACAGTAAATTGCTATCAACTATATAAAGTCGCTAAAACAGACCAAGAAATACAAAGAGGGATCACATGCAATCTCAATATTACTAAACAATGACAAGTAAAGTATAAAAGAACAGTAGATGATAAGAGACTTCATCTATTTATTCGAACCCTAACCATAGATAGAAACAGTACACTTCCTGTCGAACCCTAACCATATATTATTCTAAAAAAAGCAGTAAAATCTTACTTGAATAGAGAAGAAACTTCAAAAATTGATCTTCAACTTCAATCTTCCGAAAATAATTTGCAGCGAGCAGCCATCACTATCGTCGTTAGGTTTGGCCTAGTTTTTGTGGGTCAGTCGTTTGGGGAGCTTCCGGGGAGCTTCAGTCGTATGGGTTATAGGGTTTAGTTGTAATCTATATGCTGGGTCGGGTCGATCTCAAACGGGTGGGTGGGTTGAAAATATTTGGGGTGGGTTTCAAAACAACCAATAATATTATGCCACATCATTAAAAATAATTTTGATTTAAAAGCTGAAGTGGGCTGTTAACTTAAAGAGCATGTGTGAGCCAAAAAACATTAACAGAAGGATATATTTGGCTCAATAGGTAGATTGGGGGCATTATTAGACCAAATATAATAGTTGAGGGCCAAAGCTGACCTTTTTTCGTAAAAAAAAAAATTGAAAAGTGGGTACAAATTAAATGAAGCAACCAAATAAGACGTCCCATGTAATTTTTACCGAAAATCGGGTGGGGAAAAAAAATATTGGTCACTCGTTCGAATTACCTGCAACGAACATAGAAGTTGTTGATAAACCTGTATTTAGTTGTCGTCTTATTATTTTTGCCTAGAGTACCTCGTTAGTGAATCCTCTGTTTTAAAAGGCAGAATTAGAATTTGCCCCGGGCTCACTCCGGGGCGGAGTACTCGTAAAATGCGCCTGGGCTTATGTGTGAGGCTTAGTTTCATGAGACTTACGCCTCGGCCATCTGGGCTTACGCCCCGAACATGCCCAACGCCCAGCGTACTGGACTCACCTAATTGAACTTTATGCAATTCAATGTAACTAATCTTATAAATTCTCACATTTTCTTAATAAATCGTTGACTTTTTAAATTTTTTTTTTAAATCATAAATCATTAAGTTGAGAGTATTTTATGTCATAATTAAAATAAAAATTATTGCATGTTATCCACTAAGAATGCTATAATAGGTAATTTTAAATAAATCTTTCATTTAAAAGGTATTTATTTATTAACTTTGTTATGTCTTTACTATGTAATAGTCCATATATTTTTTATAATTGTTTTTCTAAATATTTTTATCACTTTTACGAGATACAATATATATTAATTTAATAACTCGGTATTAGCTAGTAACTACTTACAAACAATTAGTTATCATGGTACTGTATGGTAAATTATGTGTCACTTTATTAACTTGCTGCAACTTAAAAATAAATGATGCTAGAGAATCATATTTAAATTATGAATTATGTTTTTATACAAATTCTCTTTCAAATTGAAAGCATATTAAATAAAAGGAGTATTATAAGAAAAATATCAAATTATAATATCGAAATTCTGTCAAGATTCATTACTCCTTAAGAGATACATATAAGATTTCGTATCGAATATATTACTTTTATGTTTGAGTTGTAACGACGTTGCAACTAATTTGCATATTACATGTCATACTTTTCGTATTATTCATAGTTGAATTATAATTTATAAATATTTAAATAGATTATTTGTTATAATTTTCTGATTTTAATGTAATTTTTATAATTATTTTTTTATTTTATACTATCTTAAAATTCTTTAAATCGGTAAAATTTGAAGATCTGTGGGACTTACGCCCCATGTCTCAGGGCTTACGCCTTGCCTCGTCAGAGGTAAAACGCCTCTTCACACGCCGCGCCTTTTAAAACACTGATTGAATCTTTGTTTAATTTCGTGTTCACTTGATGCAAATTATTATTCATCAACTCTTTTATTTCTAAAATAGTGCTAATATTTGCCATAATCACGAAAGCACTTTTCACGTGTATATGCTTTAATATACTTAGCTTCAAACCGAAAAAATTGTTTAGATTAACCTGTCTTAAACGTCAAAAGTAGTAGTAGAACCGTAGAAGCGTCATTTTGGCTAGTTGGGTCAATTTGGGCCTAATGTGTTACAACCTAACCCAGTCTATTCAAAACCATCTTCTTATTTGCTTGTTCGTTTTTTAATAGGGATTTTTATATGTATAACACCACTTTTACTAAATTATTACATTAATTGTTTAACTTTTGATTTAATTACAATTAATAAATTTAATTATCAATTTTATATCATAATTCAAATTAATGACACTATTAATGGGTCCTCTTAATTGGACACAATTATAATCTAACTCACCCCATACAAATAAAATACTAATATCTTTTACCTTTTTCCACTAAATACACATCCCCCGCGTTCTACCCTCTCTTTTCCTCCCTCATTTCTTTCTCGCTCTCTCTCTCTCCTTCTCTCTCTCTCTACGTATTATTCTTTCTCACTCTCTCTCTCCTTCTTCTCTATGTTGCTTCTGAAGATGAGGCATTTATGGCTTTCAACCGAGAAATCGACGTTTATTCACTGCAAAATGAAAGGAGATCTGCTTCATTGTTGTCTGATACACCGGACTGCAAATGCGTGAAAGCCATGCCTCTGGCTGGAAAGAATATGAGCGAGTGGATGACGGAGTTGGATTCCATTGCAAGGGAAGTTGAGGCAGAGCTAGTTCCAAGAGATATAGGAAGTTGAGGCAGAGCTAGTTCTAACCGCTAGCCTTGATCAATATCGAAGTGGAGAACTCAAAACGAGCAGCAGATCTATTCTTCTAAACTTCTCCAGGTTCTCAAGTCCGCTGTAGTGATGATAGTTCGCAACCGCTATTTTTTACAGTTTTACAAATATAGTTATTTTGTAGTCATTATGTAGTTCATACTGTTTTTTTTTTTTTTGAAGAATTATGTAGGTATTGTGTAGATTAATGCTTATTGTATAGATTAATGCTTATGTAGACTAGCTATGTTAATTTGGCATATAAATTGTAGTTGCAATTATCTACAGCTTATAAATGTAGCTATTTTGTAGTCATGTCGACTAGTTGTCTTTATTTTTGTAGATTAATTGTAGTTGCTATTTTTTACATTTTTACAAATGTTATTATTTTGTAGTTATTCTGTAGTTCTTACTGTTTTTTTTTTGAAGAATTATATAGGTATTATGTACATTAAGGCTGTAAAAATCTATGTTTTAATTTCGTTGTTAAATTGTAGTTTAGTAGTCTTAATTTTGTAGATTAATTGTAGTTGATATTATCTACAATTTATATTTGTAGTTATTTTGTAGTCATGTAGATTAGCTGTGTTAACTATGTGTATAAATTGTAGTTGTTATTATCTACAGCTTATAAATGTAGTTATTTTGTAGTCATGTTGATTAGTTGTCTTAATTTTGTAGATTAATCGTAGTTGCGATTTTCTACATTTTTACAAATGTTATTATTTTGTAGTCATTCTGTAGTTCTTACTGTTTTTTTTTTTTGAAGAATTATGTAGGTATTATGTAGATTAATGCTTATTTTTTATGCTAATGTGAAATAATTTTTGTTTTGTGCAGAATGGACATTATTTTCATAGAAATATATTATCCACATGTTATCTACATACCATCAACAATTTATTACAAAAATACAATAACTAACAATAATTAAACGACAATAGACAATACAAGTCGAGACAATTGTAGTCAATGTAGCTTAAGGAAATCATTCTTCCTTTTCAGAAATTGGTGTTGGGTAGTAGAATAATTCACTCCCAACATTTCTTTCTTGGATTGTAGCATACCCACTTTTACTTTTGTCTTTTTCACTTCAATATCCATAATTGTAGCATTCAAGTTCTTTGTTATAATCGTATTAAAATGGTCAGCTGCATTCGGATTAAACAACAAACATAACAAATAGATACTACAATCATTTAAATAAATAAATTATAAATATGTTGTCTACTTACCATGTACAGCTTATTACCAAACTACAATTTATCTATAAATAAATTATTTTTTACCTACAATCTTCAAATTCATTAGATTACCATTATATTTTTTTATTGTGAACAGTTATGTAGAAAACAATGGAGGGTTCCATTTCAGAAAATGGTGTTGGGCAGTAAAAGATGTTCACTCCCAATTTTTTCTTTATTGAATTGTAGAAGACACACTTGTACTTTTCCCCTTTTCACTTTAATATCCATAATTAAAGCCTACCCCAACTATCTAATGTTTCCACTTTAACCAACACAAAAGTTAGATATATTCCTCCCTTTTTGGGGTGATTGGCGGGTGGGGCTGATTTGGTACATAGAATGGAAAAAAAATATAGACTAGAAATGTAATATAGGTATTATGAATATTTTTGGTAATATAGTATGAAATTTGGTATAGGAATGGAAATCTCCCTTTTTAATATTCTTACCAAATCAAACCTTTTTATTATAATGGGAGCCGGAGACAAGAGTTTTTTTAAAGTGATTAATAGCCCGCTTGGCCAAGCTGCAAAAATTAATTTATTTTGAGAAGTATTTTTTTTTTCAAAAGTGCTTTTGAGAAAAGTACTTTTGATGAGAAGCAGTTTGTGTTTCGCTAATTAGTTGGAAAAGCACTTATGAGCATCAATTAATATTTGGCCAAGCTTTAAAAAACTGCTTCTAAGTGTATTTTTCTCCAAAGTGCTTCTCAAAAAAGTATTTTTGGAGAGAAACTATTTTTTTCTTCTTTTCCAAAATTGCTTCTGCTTCTCCTCTAAAGCATTTTTTTTCCTTTCAAAGCACATCTCAATTTTTGGCAAAAAATACTTTTGACCAAAAAAAAAAATACTTTTGACCAAACAGATAGTATTTTTGGTTTATACGAGTCATGACAGATAAGGGTCCTATCGGAAGGAAAAAAAAGAATGTTAAGAGCTCCAAAATTTATCTTAATTTATGTACAATCTTTGATTTTCGATTTCTCCTAGAAATGAATGTCATAATGTCACTCACATCACAAAATATACATAATTCGACAATAACGAGCTATCTGTCAACTTACAGTCACTACCAACAGTCTAATCAACTATAGTCCTACTTGTGTAAAATCGACAGAAAAGCATGAAAAATAGAAAACTGGCTGCACTTGACAAAGCCAGAAACCAATAATAGTTGTCAAATCGGGCTTTTCTCATGTCATCCGAGAACCAATTCTGCTTTGCTCCTCTTGTACTTGTCAAATTTTCGATCACAGATATGAGGAATGAGCTGAAGAAACTACCACACCCAAAAACACTAGTATAAAGGGCTATGCCTAAAGTTCTCATATTTGTTGGAACTTCGGAATAAAAGAACTCTTGCATTCCAACAACTGTGAATATATCTGAAATTCCCAACAGAATGTATTGAGGTAGCAACCAAAATATGCTCATTGGCACTGTTTCTGAAGAAGTTACCAAATTTCTGCTGATATCGAGTCTTTTTCTTTCGGTAACAGCTGCAATTATCATTGCTATTACTGAAAGGAACATCCCTACTCCCATTCTTTGCATCACAGTGATACCTTTCTCGTTTCGTGTGAAAACACGAACGAAGGGGATGAAGAACGTGTCGTACAGTGGCATGAGCAGAATTATAGATATGGTGATTGAACTCTGAAGCGCAGCTGGTGGAATTCGGAAATTACTTCCTATGTTTCTTTTCATTGTTACACCTTGTTTAGTAAAGAATGTTGCAGGCTGTTGAAAAATCACTGCAAACATCAGAAGTAGAGTCCACACTGGTAGTAGAGGCAGTACTACTTTTAGAATCTTAACAAAATTGATCCCATTCTCCGATTTTCTATCGGCGCCATCTTTGCTCCCTGAATCTTGTTGGCAGAGCGGTCTATCTTCAAGTCTATGAACAAAAATCAGCCATAATGAGCGTCACTCACGAAGGCAAAGCCAGAATTTTCATTAAGGAATGTCAAAATATATAAAAGTAAGCATACCAGCAAATTAAGGGGAGTTAATACATAGTATAAGTACATACTATAATTTTTTTTACCAACCTACTATTCCATAAAGTGGCGGAGGTAACTCGGCCAAGAAATTTATATACTAATTTGTATTGTCAGTGCATAGAATTTTAAACTCGCAAACAAAATATTTAAAGAAATACTTACTCGATCTCAACGACATTTGACTTGTTAGTATATGTTGGAACAGCAATCTCACCACAGGTCAATCTTGAGGTAGCTGCTTTAACAGCTTTAACTATATGATCTCCCAATGACTTGATATGAATAATTTCTCCATCTTTGTATGTATAAAATCGATTCCCAAATCTGAAGATTATAACTGATATTGCCATTGCAATAGAAGGAATGGCGAAACCCAAGCCCCATCCTAATGTGTCCTGTATATACGACATGATTGATACGCCGAGCAGGCTGCCACAACATATACCAAAATACCACCATTGGAAGAAGGAACTTTTCTTCTTTGAGCTTTGATCATTTTTACTACTCGGCAATTCTTCATCATCGTCAAATTGGTCTGCTCCGAAAGCTTGCAAGGACGGGTTGTAACCGGCTTGGCCAAGTGAAATTAAATTCAGAGACCACGATAAGGATGAACAGAAGCCAGATTTGTCAGCTGAATTAGTCCATGGCCATTGTAATGCCAATGATGTCAAAGCTAAAAGACCCTGATTATTGTTTAATTGTCAAAGAGAGTTATTGTTAATATCTCCTTTTAGATGACACTATAATATAATAGTAGTACTAATCTGTTGGTCATATGCAACTAGGAAACTGCAACTTTTGTACTATTTGTTAATGTTAAATGTCTTTCAGTAACCGCCAGCAGT
Source organism: Nicotiana glauca (assembly GCA_026770625.1). Taxonomy (NCBI): domain Eukaryota; kingdom Viridiplantae; phylum Streptophyta; class Magnoliopsida; order Solanales; family Solanaceae; genus Nicotiana; species Nicotiana glauca. Next base: position 100,364 of record MU667918.1, read on the forward strand.
ACTACATTGTAAGTATTCAAGAATAATCAAGCACTGAGGTACGTAACAGTAATTATTCTAAGAAAAATGAAAACTGAGAAGTGGCAAAATTAAATCTTTATGTATTATGCACTGAGCAGACATAATAAATGCGCTGATACAATAAGTCACAGCTGAAGCAGCAATAATGTACGTAAATGAGTTGACAAAAACAAACTTAAAACTTTAAAAATACTTTAAAAAAAGCTTTGATATAGATACATTTTATTACGTGCAAGATTTAGGTTATAATGCAACGTTATTGCGTTCTACTGATGAAAAAGGGTGGGTGATGACTCAGGCTGCACGTCCACGGTCCACCGTGGCTTTTCCTAATGATTTACGTGTAGATAATCCACTAATTCAACACTAGTCACACCCAAATACGCAACAGAATCAGAATAATTTTTTTTCCTTCGCCAATAGTGGCAAGAAGTAATCTTTTCGAAGATCAACTTTTTTTTACGACTTTGACCAAAAAAAAATTACACCTAATTTAATTGACATAGACACTAGTTCCCTAATAAAAAGAATATACTACATTAGGTATAGCCAGGATAGCTCCTAACATATAGTTTGAAGGAGTGCAATTAGTTTGAGAAATGTCTACTGAGATGTTTGGATTTTTTTACAAATTAATGGACATGATACAGAAGAGAAATTAAAAATTATAATAAGAGGATAAAAAATTACAAGAATATCACGTTTTATGAGATTCGAACTGGCAACCTATCACAATTTTAGCGTGTTAGACTAGAAGTTTCCTCCGTATAATCAAGAACTAAACACTTTATTACACAAAATTTTTGAAGTTCTGCTTGTTCATAGTCTCTATTGCTCAAGGGTATTCAATTGAACCCTCCGAACCATATAACTCTGTCCAAGTTGGACCTAGAAAAACTTGTCTTCTTTACTTTAATATTAAGTATAAATTAAATATTCGGTGCGAGTAAATTTTTACTGTAAAAAAGTAAAGAAAGGAAAGTAGTTACCGCAACATAAAGAGAGGAAGAAGCCAGTACAGTGGTGTAACGGTCCAAATAAGAATCAGCTAATGGAGCAACAAGGAGTGGGAGCATAGACGTAATACCACACCAATTGTTAACCTTCTTTGCCGCCGCTGAATTGCTCATTTTGGCCACATCTGTTAGATATGTTACTAAGTTTGACGCCACCCCTTTGAATGCAAACCTCTCCATTCCCGCTATCACTGCCAATTTCAAAACACGTCCATGTAAATATACAAGAATGAAACACAAGTTTATTGCGAAAATTCCGAAGCAAAAACCAGCCCGGTACACTAAGCTCTTGCTATGTACGAGTCCGGGAAAGGGTCAAAACCACAAGGGTCTGCAGTATGCAGCCAGCCCTGCATTTCTGCAGACGCGTGACCTTCTGGTCACAATAGCTTTACCATAATTACGAAGTAAGAGGAGATTAAAATCTAGGAACAAACTGAAGATTAAATTACCTATGAGGAGAATACATGGTTTGTTGAGACTTGATCGACTTTGTCCGCCAGCCATGAGGTGATTTAGAAAGAATGATCTTATAAGTTGAAACAAAAGGAGGGACTGGAGAGGAGAGCGAGGTTAATAATATGTTATTGTTGCTTTCATCGATCTGCTCTTAGTATTTCAGTCAGTGCTGCACAAACAAACACACAGTATTAATATAGTGCCGTACTCCAATGATGTCTTTATATTTAAATTGGCTCAATTCCAACAAGGCCGCAGTGATTTATAAGCAGAAAAAGAAGGTAAGTCTCTCTCAGTAAGTAAGATAATCAACCTTTTTAGATACGTATTATGGAACACTAGACCAAAAGCACTCAAGTATCTGATATATAGCATAGGAAAGAAAAAAAGTTATGATTTTTTGTCGCACGTTGATAAGAGAAACTAATACTAGTAAATATTTGTTAAATAGTACTTAGAAATGAAAGCAAACTGACTCCGATATTGTCAATATAAAGAATAAAAAAAATTCTTGATCTTTTCTGATTTACATTCAAATCTTGGTAAACAAAAATTTGTCGTACCTATATCGATAAGAAAGAAGTGGATCTCGGAATAACGACAAAGTTATCTTGCATCATGATAGATAGACGACCTACATCACACTCCTTATACTCCTTTTTTGTATAAATATCAAATACTTGGTACATCGAATCGTCATACGTCATATATTAATAAGAAAAATCTATAAAATAATATAATATTCGAACATATAAGTTGGCTCAGAAGTTATCGCTATTCTAAAAAACTGAAAGAAGTTACTCTGAGTAGTAAGATAATGAACTTTTATAAAAGACTTAAATATGGACAATCACTAAATTTCCTTTTAGCAAAGTTGTTGATGAATGATTTCAAGTCTAAAAAGCATGCATTATACAGCATTCCACGTTTTAAGTTGGTAGTGTCGTCACGTCGGTTTAATTATAGATACTTTTATTTGTGTCTTGATGCAAAAAAGCTCATAACATTTCTGACTCCCAAACGTATGTTAGTTTCATGATGTTGCATATTAATGCTTACTGTTGCTTGACATATGGCAGTTACACCCACTTGGATTACCTTAAAACTTGCCAGGTTATATGATTCAGAAACATATATTTACTACTTACTGCAAATTGGATAAATACAGAAAAAATCACTTTTATTTCTGTTACGGACAAAACCCTCCGCCATAATCAAATCTATTCAATTATTATAAACAGAAAACGTGACTGCTATAACTTCGAGTTTAACGGAGTTTGGCGTTTTCTTTACAAATAGATTCCGGTTTAATCCTAAGAACAATCCTTTTTCGTATGTGTGTTTTTCTTTCTTTCTTTTTTCTCCCTAAATTGAAAAATTAAAGTTTATTTTTCTGAAAATTGTGTTTTGGGAACATAACAAAACGTTCAAAAGAAAACGAAGAAGATTGGCTTTCTGCAGAATTTATTTTTAAGTATAATTAAGACACGAGAGATGAGCATACAAACCTAAAAGAAATTAGTGTTACGAAGGCCAACTAAGGAAGAGATTGAATTTACTTTTACTATGTAGAAGTTTTAGAAGAAAAAAAAAGTTTCCTGAAGTAGAAAAGTACTATATACGCTTTACAGCACCGTTAAGCTCACACTTTGATTTGTGTGCCTTAGGTGCTGAATGAGACCAAAACCACGCAAGGCATCAAGTAGGTAAAATGAGCAGCTTGTGAAAGTCCATTGAAAGAAACTGATAGACATTACCACGCACTATGCATTAAAACTGACAGAGGAGAGAACTCATATTCAATTCTCAAAAAATGCACACTGTATTAAAGCACATGTTAATGAAATAAACTAGTACCGAAGTGTAATAGTCCAACCTATTAGTGATAAAAGACTTTTCAAAAATTAATATAGTCAAGTGATTATTAATTTTTTATAGCTATAGTATGCATATTTGCTTACTCGATTATATTTAATGTATTCACGCTACTACATTCATAAATACAATCGTGTAATTCGCCCAATAAATGGGGAGTACAACTATATAATAACATACAGAATAATAAATACGCGTGTATCACTTCCAAACGATATCAACTCAATCAATTCAAACACGTCTCATTATCATGTCATAATTATTTTCGGACGTTTAACAAAAAACACAGAGCATTGTATCAAGCGTCGATGCTCTGATTTTAATTCCTCTCTTCTATGTTTGTTTAACTTGTTAAAGATTTTGTATTTCGCAACTTGAACTGATGAATTACATGTTGCTTTAAGGCTTCTTGATGTATTTGATTGTTCCTGAATGATTATATTACAGGTATATGGATACATACCGTATGATTAAGTTTTCTGAATGATTGTATTAAAGGCTTAATGAATAAAGCAATTATTAAATGTGTCAGGAACAATCAAATACATCAAGAAACCTAAAAGCACAAAAATTTCAACTCACGTATTGAAATACAAATACTTTAACAAAATAAACAGACATGGAAGGGAGGAATCAAATCAGAGCATTGACACTAAATACAATGCTCTGTTTCTTTTTGTTAAACGTTCGAAAAAATCTTCTAATTATGGCATGATAATGATATGTGTTTGAATTAATTGGGTTGAGATCGTTTAGCAGTGATCCACGCCAATTGATTGATCTGTCCTTTATTATACAAATGCACTCCCTATTTATTAGGGAAATTATACGACTGTATTTCTGAATACAGAAGCGCGAATACATCGAATATAGCCGGGTAACAACGAAATATTAGCTATAGGAACTAAATACGTATATTGTAACTATAGGAAGTTATAGCCATATAACTATAGTGGTTTCTGAAAATTTCACATGATACTATTGTATGCGGTAAAATCGAAGGGTCCAATTTTCAGCCATTACAATGCATCAAAAGCAAGCTTTCCAAAGGCTCGAGACTGCGGTCGAGATTTATCCCGAGGGGCCATCGGTGTCCAACCTCGAGGCAGCGCAAGTCGACGGTGATGGTAGAAAAGTGGGAAGTTACCTAGGCGCACGACTATGGGTGACAGAGTCTAGAAGGCTAGCTCTAACCCGTATCAGGGCATTAAGTGGCTATACCACCCCATATATTTGTTATTAATGCATTTTGTACTATGTTCCCCCTCATATATAAAGGGGAATCCTTATCATTCTATAGAGATTTGATACTCAAAATTGAATACAAAGAACATTCTCTATGTTCTCTAACTTTACATATTCCCTTGAACTCATTGCCTCTATTTATTGCTTATGTTTATTAGGTTCTATTCGTTGTTCTCCGTTTATTGCTTATCATTGATCATAAAGAGTAATCATCATAGCTTTCGTAAAATGTTTACCCTCATTCGATCGCTCTAAGACGGTCGTCCAACTCGACCCCGAGGCCTTATAAACGATAGCTTGAGGCCCCGTTCTCCAACTGTTTGGTTCGATTATCATATCGTCTCTCAGCTACAATCTTGATTTCTAATCTTTTATTTTGCATCCATTGATTAACAACCAGCATACAAATAGATCACGTATTTTTAGAACCACAAAATCAATTTAATTATAATTACCATTTTCACGGTAAACAGTTTGGCACCCACCGCGGGGCTAAAAATAATAGTGATTGTTTTCTTGCTGGTTTAACTACGTAATGTAAGTTGTTTTTCACACTTTTTCTTGTCCAAGATCTTTAGTTTCAGGTCAAAATGTAACTCAGTAAACGCACGTGAAAACATCAATCTTGAAAACCATGGGGAAAACGGTGTTGACGTACGGGGTGTTGGTGTGCCACCACAAAATCCTGAGAATGCACTAGAATCAATTCCCGTGGACGTAGTCTTGCGCAACACTCTACACGCCGAAATAAGCTCCCACACCAACAGGAGCATATGCCAAGAAGATCAACAAGAAGCTCAAAAAACCCCAGCTAGAGAAGAACGAGAGGTTAGCCTTCACGTTATTTTTGAAATGTTACAGACACAACAGCTGGCGATCGCTCAGCAGCAAATTCACCAGAAAACTCCCAGCATGGTAGCACTGGGGACGACTCCCCTAGCCGAACAAGCACCAGAGAGGTCAAGCAACAACGGGTCGACAGTCGACCCCGCCATCGTAAAGATGCTCAAGAACCTCACAAAGAGGATCGAGTCGGGCGAGAAGAAGATAGAAGCCAACGACAAAAGGGTCGAGACCTACAATTTCAGGGTCGACTAGATTCTAGGCTCACCCCCGATCCTGAAAGGTGTGAATTCAGAGAAGTTCATGCAAAAGTCGTTCGGCTCCGAAACCCATTCCGAAGAAGTTCGGAATGCTAGAACTTTCGAAGTACAGCTGAAGCTCAGACCCCAATGAGCATGTTACTGCTTACACTTGTGCAGTGAAGGGCAACGACCTAAAGGGCGATGAGATCTAGTCTGTCCTACTGAAGAAGTTCGGTGAAACGCTTTCTAAAGGGGAAATAGTGTGGTATCACAACCTGGCCACAGACTCGATAGATTCATTTGCAATGCTGGCGGATTCATTCATAAAGGCACATGCTGATGCCATCAAAGTAGCGACAAGGAAATCTGACGTCTTCAAGATCAAACAGAGGGAGAATGAAATGCTGAGAGAGTTCGTGTCTCGCTTTAAATGGAACGAATGGAGCTACCACCGGTCTCCGATGACTGGGCAGTGCAGGCCTTCACTTAAGGGTTCTGGATGAACAAAGCTCGGTGGCTTTGAGACAGCTAAAACATAACCTAGTCGAATACCCAGCTGTGACTTGGTCGGACATCCACAACCGATACCAATCAAAGATCAGGGTTGAATATGACTAACTAGGAGCCCCCTCGAGCTCGATATATCTAAGCAGGCTTCTGGCGAAGGAGCCGAAGCCAAACAAAGAAAGGTACCAGCCATACATTGAAGATAGGAAAAATGCCCCGAGGTGCGACATACCCCAGAATGAATAAAGAACGACCTGAGGGCAAAACCCTCGGGGACTCATCCACAAAGCCGGGTTCGATAGGCGCGTAAAGCCGGCGGAGGCGCCCCGCTTGTCAGAATAAAACTTCAATGTCGATGTTTCGGACATCGTATTCGCCATCAATAAAATGAGAGACACCGGGTGGCCAAGGCCTGTACAATCAGACCCTTCACAAAGGAACCATAACTTAGTGTGTGAATTCCACAACACACACGGCCGCAGAACCGAAGATTGCCATCAGCTCCGGGAAGAAGTAGCCTGACTACTAAGCAAAGGTCACCTCTAAGAATTCCTCAGCGACCGGGCCAAAAACCAATTCCGGTAAAGAGAGACGACCAAGAAGAATGAAACAAATGATCCACAGCATGTAATCCACATGATCTTGGGAGGAATCGATGAACCACAGGAACCTATGATCAAAAGAACAAAAATATCCAGCACTAGAGAAAAGCGAACTCGGGGGTACATACTCAAGGATGCTCTCACATTCAGCATGAGGACATCGAGGCCTTGTCTCAACCTCACAATGACGCATTGGTAATCTCTTTCCTTATAAATACATTTCAAATTAAATGTGTAGTTGTAGATCCTGGTAGCTCGGCCAACATTATCAAGTCAAGGGTGGTAGAGCACCTCGGGCTGCTCGACCAAATCGTGACTGCCTCTTGAGTCCTCAACTGATTCAACATGGCGAGCGAAACAACAAAAGGGGAAATCATCCTCCCAGTCAACGTAGTCAGCACAACCCAAAATGCTAAATTGAGACATAAGATACAATGCCTTGCTCGGAAGGACATGGATACAGTGCATGAGAGCAGTACCATCAACCCTTTATCAAATGATGAAGTTCCCAACAAATGATGGGATAAAAACCGTCAACGGGGAACAACATACGACAAGGGAAATGTTCGCAACATGTGACGTAGCGCCGACACCAGTACCTCTACCTTCGAAAGAACCAAAGGATAAGCAAACAGTGAAATAGCGAAAATAAGCTACACCCGCAGCTAAGTCTGAACCGAATGAAGCAAATGACCGTATCGCGTCCTCGTGACAAACGATCGGAACGTATTAAGGGCCGAAGTGCCATCAGCATTAATGTATTATCGCCTCCCTTTTTCAATTACATCTTTACACTAAACTAAGTGCAGGTATCCAATCGAAACAGCTGAAGCGCTTCCTAACTCGAAGGCTTTTAGGTTTCAAAAGCATGCGTTGCACTCTTTTCCTTCGATCGGGTTTTTATCCCAAGAAGGGTTTTACCGGTAAGGTTTTTAATGAGGAAACATCTATATACTACCTAAGGAAAACTCAACAAGTATTCAAGGCTTCTCTTGCAATCAACCTCGAATACTGGGGGGCATCCCCCCGAAAGATCACCTCCTCGGAGAAGCTAAGATATGCTGAACAGGATCTCGATAGGAAAAACAATATACCGGGTCAAACGATCGAAAGAACGGTGCCCGCATAGAATAACTAAGCCCTCAACAACAAAGACATGTATACTCGTACCAAGCAATCAAATAATACTTTCGAAAGGCATTTTGCGTTTCAAAGAAGCTCGGTATTTTTGTAAAAATGGCTCTTCTGTCAAAAACGTCCCGAACACTCGAGGACTGGCGTCGACGACTCGGACCAATGCAACCCCCGGGTCGGAGCTCCAAACTCATAAGCCCTAAATGAGGCAAAGTTAAGATCACAAAACAACTCCAAAGCCAAAAATGTCCCGAACACTCGGGGATTAGCATCGAAAACTCAAGGCTACGTGACCTTCGGGTCGGAAACCCCAAAATCATAAGCACTCAATAAGGCAGTACTAAAATTACAAGTAATGGCTTTCGAGCCGAGAAATCCCCGATGACTCAGGGACTGCCGTCAATCACCTCCCCCATCGACTTATCAAAACCCGAGGTCACAAGGCCACATGCGGATAGCCTCGGTCCTGTAAGACCTATATAAGGCAACAACAATAACTGTAAGACCTTAAAGGCATGTAAATTCTGTAACACCTCAAGCTAGGCATGTAAAATCTATAAAACCTCAAGCAAGGCATGAAAAATCTGTAAGACCTCAAAAGCAAGGCATGAACTACACTTATACCAAGTGACAAAAACTTGTAAGACCTTACTAAAGGCATAAACCAGATCTTAAAGTTAAGGCTATATATCGAACTTGTAAGACCCTCTAAAAAGGCATACCCTCTATATAGACGCCGAAACTACTTCCTCGGGGACTGAAAGGTTCCGGCCAAACACAATAGCTACAGTCACAAGGTTGTACCAGCCAAACTAACGCGACTCAGGTATGCCTAACCATCGTTATAAAATCATAGGCCTTTAATTACTTCGAATATACTTCAAAAAGAACTGATTAAATAGTCTACCCTCGACATAGGCAAAAGAGTTTTGACCATGTCAGCTCCTAAGTACAGGCTTCGAGATACTCAGCTACTGAGCCAAACCTCTCGAGGTGCTCGATCATTGCCATATAAACGACTCACAATCGAGGTTTTTTATCAAACCGTCGAAGATTCAGGTAAACACAATTCCAAAAATCCTTAAGGAAGGAAAAATAAAGCCTATATTAGATGTCGCATAAACCCAAAGTGTAAGAGTCACTGTTGCCAGCCCCATATAAAAGGTCGTACCGACCTAATGCGTAAGATTCACTGTCGCCATCCATACAAAAGGTCGTACCGAACAAAACACGTAATAGCCTAAGGTCTGGATTTAAATTCAAAAACTTGAAGGTCAAATGAGCTCGAGTCAAAACCCGACTCGGAGACTGAACCCAAAATAGTTAACTAAATACGCCTAAGGGCAAAAGCATAAGAGCTCAAACGCCAGCTTACATTAAAAGGTCGTGCCGACCGAAGCGCGTAAGAGCCTACGGGCCAGCCAACGAGCCCCGGGGCCATACTATGGATCTAATGATTCCTTTCAAACCAAAAACCAATTCGTTCGACCAATAACCGACAAATATCAAAGAAAATGAAATGCGTGAAAAACAAAATACGAGGCGTCCTTTAATACATAGGAATACCAACTTCATTTACAAATTTCTCTGAGAACACTACATACAAAATCAAAAAAGGAAAGGCATAATCTACGCCCCCCCCCCCCCTGAGGACTACGGCTCGTCGTCCTGTCTCTCACCATCCTCGGCATCGGGCAGAAGGGACTTAGCGTCATGTTCATCCGCCTTTGCATGTTTCACCTCTTCCGAGAGGTCAAAACCCCTAACATTGATCTCTTTGAAGGTTTCCCTTCGAGATTTGCACCGTGCATACTCCAAGCTCATGCTCTCGCGGTCGAGAACCCTTCTCAACTCAGCTCGATCATCGACAACATCCTTCAAATAGACCACCACCTTCTTATCAGCCTTAGTTTGGCTCATTACAAATTCGGCCCAGGCGTCCAAAACCTCGGCTTTTATCTTCGTAAGTTTGGACTCAAGCTTTGTAATCATATCCGTTTGAACCAAATTGTTCTCGCGAGCGAAACGGAGTCGAACCTCAAGGGCGGAAGCTTTATCCAGAGCGCCTTTTTTCGCTATATTATAAGCGTCCACCCGATCCTTTAAATCATCGCACTCACGTTTGGCTTGGCCAAGTTCGCTCCTAAGGTGTTCCAAGTCTCCAGTCTTCTTCTGCAGCTAAAATAAACGAAACATCAGGGTCAGGAATAAAAAAGGGAACATGCACCCCATCTAGAGCAATAAGTACATGTTCCTCGAGGTAGGTTTCGTAGTTCAGGATCTGGATCGCCTCGCACCGCAAGCGCTCCAACTCGTCTTCCCTCTCATCACAAAGAAGCGTAAGAGACTTCTACCCATCCACGACTTTCCTCAGCATGGCCTCACGACGAAGCAGCTCGGACTTGGGCTTGTCAAAAGCCTATGAAACAGAAACTCGACAAAAGAGTAAAAATTTCAAGACTATAAAATCAACACAGACGATAAAAAAACTCACCTCGGAATAGAGCTGCTGAGCTTCCTCAAAATTTGAGCGCAAATCTACTAGTTCGACTCCGTCTATCCTGGAAAAACCCTACCCGATGGGGATATGATCGCCCAGCGTATGCAGCTCATGGTTTTGAGCATCCCCGAAGTACCTTCAAGGGGGAAGACACATCCTCGCCGAGCCCCCGTCATGGACTCGTCTTGCTGAAAGCACTGTCTCCCTGTGAAACCCTTTTTTGCTTATTATTATCGCTATGTAGCCCAAAAGTTGGAGATCCTTCTCCCCCTCCAAGAGGGCATGATCTCCCTCCGAAGGATTCCCCGATGCCTATGGTGATGGGGTTAGTATGCATAAAAAGAAAGTGCCCTTAAGGGAGCAAATCACACAGCGTGTACCGTGATGCTTGACCTCCTATCTACCCTTAGTCAAAACTCGCCAACATTATAAGTCGAGCAAGTCGCCAGCTTTCGAGCCCAGTCCGTCAGGTCGGGGACCTCGCACGGTGTCCATAAAATTGCTGCAGAAAGGGAAAGGAAGGCGCATTTAGGAAACCTGTTTGTTCCATAAGCAAAACTACGAAGGCATAGGTACACCACTTACGTGTAAAATTTCACTCCTCAGGGAATGGCAGAAATGCGACGGGGATAACATCAACAGTTCGTACTCGGACGAATCGTCTCATCTACTCTCGATCTCCATCTTCTTCGTTATTAACAACGAAAGGTGTGGTGGATCGGCATCGTAAGGTTAGTAGAGCTCGATGGTGAAAAGGTCGGTGCAGCCTGATAAGATGATTGAGCAAGAATTCAAGTCCTACTCTCTCCGTAAAGAACCTTATCATCAATACTATCCGCCAAAATGACGGGCGAATAGGTGCCAAGGTGACTCGATATTTTCGACAGAAATCAAGCACAACCCTATCAGGGGGGCCTAGCATAAAAGGGTACGTGTATACGTTCAAAAAACCCTCAGCATGATCTGTAATTCTCTCTCCCGGGGAAAGTACCCGCAGTACTACCTTTTCCCCCCATCCATAGTCTCTCCTTACCGACTCAAGATGCTCCTCTCCTACTAAGGAAATAAACTTCGAAACATACTCCCTATGACCCCAAGCATTTTGGTCCAAAAAGCCTTCGAGGGCGGAACTCCCCTTTCCTCGCCGAGCGGACCTTGGTGTGGCAGCCATAATTGTGATAAAACTAGAAAATCTGAGCAAAGCCCTCAGAATCGAAATGGTGAAAGCCTTGACACGAGAAAAGAAAGCTCTACAAATTAGGATAACTACTCAGAATAGCAGAATCTTCAAAATGGGGAAGGCAACCCTATATATGGAAAAAGTAGCGACTATCCACCTGCCTCAAAGGCCGATCAAAAATATTAGCTGAGATATTTCTCGCTTTGGGAAAATGAGCCAACAAAATCGCCTCGGTCATTTCATAACCATGCCATACACTTGACGCCGCCATACGACATTTCGGGGTCAGAGACCCCCGCATCAACCAAGTCCCGAGATGGTACCCGATCTCGAGGACCACCATCAGAAAAGAAGATAGACTCCGGGAAGCCATTGGCATCATTACAAGTCCCGAGATGGTACCCGATCTCGAGGACCTCCACCAAAAAGAAGATAGGCTCCGGGAAGCCATTGACATCACTACACGGATCGAGATTCTATCCGATCTCGAAGATCTCCACCAAGAAGGGGATACGCTCCAAGGAGCCATTGACATAATCCTAAGCCTCGAGATGGTACCCAATATCGAGGACCTTGCTCAAAAGAAGATAAGCTCTAAAAATCTACTCATATGGGCTTGACCTCGAGGTACTATCTAAACCCAGGTAAGCCCCCATCCGAGATCTACTTGCGACGCTTTAAGGCCATCTATACTAAGTTCAAACTTCAAAGCAAGCTTCCAGGTAGCCCGAGCTTGAGCAAACCCCCCGCTCGGGCACTGCTCCCGAGAGCCTAAGGGCCATCTTTATTCTCAAGACTTCCAGGCAAATCCCCCCGTCGAGATCTATCATGAGGTCTAAAAGGCTAAGTCCTGCACTGAAAATTCGGAGCCCCTGCTCTCATTCAACTCGAAGCCAGGGATCCTGACATCCCGAGTTTAGCAATCCAATCCAGACCCGGCCCAAGGAATGGAAAAAGTTTCTACGGGGAATTGTGTTAATCAATCAAGAGCCAGAGAAATACTTACGCCCAAGCTCGATATTCATATCGGTCAGTAGAATCACGCATTCAGATTCTTCGCAAATGCAGATAAAGGGAAATAAATCATAAATTAGAGACAAATTGAAAAAACATCTTTTCTATTAATAAACAACGGTTACAAAGCCCACGAGCGGTGCTTACACATGATTACAAAGCTCACTTGGGGTCCTTATACAGAAACAAAGAAGCAAAAAGGTATATACAAGCCAAAAGTCCAATCTATTCTCGGGGTTGTATCCTCGGCGGCAGTATCTTCGAGCACCACCTTATCGATAACCTCGTCCCGATATTCCAAAATGGCGTATTCAAAGGAGAAGATGAAGAAGAGGAAAGTTACGCAGAAGAGCGGAGGGGGATGAAGATGTGGCTGGGTCAAAATCTTGGCTAGAATGGATTTCGCCATCACCACTATTATGAAGCCATGTCTTGAGACGTTGCATCGGTACGGGATGCAACGGTTAGTAGGTAGTACCACCTCACTCCACGAAAAGGAAAGGGAGCGAGGCGGCGCACCGAGTAACTAGAAGAGATGAGTGGAAGTTTATAGTTCGCATATCCTCTAATGCGAGGATAATTTAAGATTTCTCTCTCATCACATCGGGTCAAAAACAATAATAAATCAGTACAATCTCGCTCGGTAGGGAAAATCCCTAGAAAAGGGCCATGGCCTAACTGATGAAAACGCCACCATCTAACCTTAAGGCCACCAGCCTCAAACATAAGAAATAACAATGGATGAAGATGAAGGGAGGAAAGAGGTGAACGGCTGTTGGAGAAGATTTGGATGAAGAATTAGTTCCAAAAGGCTCCTATTTATAGAAAGGGTGCCAGCATAACCGACGGCGCCATCAATATCTTGGAAAGACACCAGACGCAATCAATTTATTTTTTTGGAACTGAATCGACGGCGGTGTTATCGCTTTAGAGAATAAGAATCGGTAGTACATTGAATGACACTGAAAAGATGAACCGACGGGATGCCTCAATTATCACAAAGGCTTACGTCATAAGTATGATATCATCACAAAAAGTTCGAAGATGTAGATATCAAATTCATTTCTTATCGTTCCACTCTAAGAAACGCGGGACTATCTGTATGCGATAAAATCGAAGGGTCTAATTTTCGACCATTACAATGCCTCGTAAGCAAGCTTTGCAAAGTCTTGAGACTACGACCGAGATTTATCCCGAGGGGCCATCGGTGTCTAACCTCGAGGCAGCACAAGTCGATGGTGATGGTAGAAAAGTGGGAAGTTCCCTAGGCGCATGACTAGGGCTGACAGAGTCTAGAAGGCTAGCTCTGACCGATATCAGGGCATTAAGCAGCTATACATGCCTCATATCTTTGTAATTAATGCATTTTGTACTATGTTTCCCTCATATATAAAGGGGAATCCTTGTCATTCTGTAAAGATCTGATACTCAATATTGAATACAAAGAACATTCTCCATGTTCTCTAACTTTACATATTCCATTGAACTCATTACTTTCATTTATTGCTTATATTCATTGGGTTCTATTCATTGTTCTCCATTTATTGCTTATCATTGATCATAAAGAGTAATCATCACAGCTCTGGTAAAGTGTTAACCCTCCTTCGATCACTTTAAGCCGGTTGTCCAACTCGATCCCGAGGCCTTATAAACGATAGCTCAAGGCCCCGATCTCCAACTGTTTGGTTCGATTATCATATCGTCTCTAAGCTACAATCTTGATTTATAATCATTTATTTAGCATCCATCAAATTTAATTATAATTACCATTTTCACGGTAAACAACTATCCTCTCTATCCCATGCACGCACTGCTTTAAAACACGTCATTAGGGTCTAAGGCTTGTAAACTACTGAATACTTAATTAAAATCACAAGCAAAAACCAATTCTTAATTACACAACAATTATTGGTCATTCAAATGTGGCGTTGATCCGTATCCTAAAATCCTACAATTAAAGTGATGATGAATCCGATCTTTAGATTCACACCCGTGTCGGAACAACATAATCGAGTACTCCTTAATTTATGATCCGATAATAAATATAAATCCAAATCTTAAAATTAGCTTTAGCTAAGGTCAACTAAATGAATTCTTTTTAAATCATCCCTTATGCTCCATTCTAACATATTTCCAATACTTATAATTAAAAAAGCAACGAGTGCAACAATACTACTCCACGTCACTTCAATTTTTTGATCCAGATCATCAGCTAATCTATGTGATGCAATATCCTTTTTTAGGAACAAAAGAAGAGAATGTTGACATAAAGATGCTACAATGACAACATCGATAAGAAAAGGGTTTCATCTCCAAGATACAAAGAACAAAGAGTTAAAAATCCTTTATTTAGTGCTGAATGAGTAATGAAATTGCTCCAATTGGCAGTGAAGTGGTGGTGGTGGTTTGGTGATATGGAATTCACTTCCTTTTTTTTCCTTTTGACTCCACTTTTGCTTAGTGCTTAGAAACCCCCCATAAGCAAATCAAGTACAAAACCAAAACGTTTAACCTTCCGAATATTCTGAACGAGCTAATCACATAGCCCAATGTGTAGTCATCTAAATTGGTGACGCCAATGCCATATATGCACCATTTTTACAAAACATTTATTGCGATATATATAATGGGAGCTGGCGTAACTGGTAAAGTTAATTTTATGTGACCAGAAGCTCAAGGGTTCAAGTCGTGAAACAGACTCTTGCATAAATGCAGGAACTCTTATAGTCTGACTCTTCCCCAGACCCCGCGCATAGCCAAAGCTTAGTGCACCGAGCAGTCTTTTATTTATTGTTGTTATATATAGATAAGAGTTACAAACTTTTTATTATGTGTAAGTGCATCTCCCTTTCTTGCATGCATTAAACAATAATATAAAGTTGCAAGCTCCATTAATTGCATAATGGTGCATATATGGTCCAAACTCAGAGTAATGACCTAGACACAAAATTGAACATCGTACGTTTCCTAAAAAGATGTATGGATATAAAGTAGAGAGCACCAAAATAAGAAATTGCGTAAATGGTTAGTAGACCACCGATGGTTTTATTATTGACAATCAACAAAAGCCTATTAATTTATCTTTATTTAGTATAGTATTTACTCATTTCAAATTAATATCAGTGATTCTGTGGCAATCGGTTTTGTACGTCGCAAACGAATAGTAGTGCACTGCACAGTTGTACCAAAAAGTTCTAAATCTGCCGCTGTTTAATTAATAGCAATGAATTAACACGTTGAAAGTATAGTTATGTAAAGGCATATACACACCTGATTTAAACTTTAATCACGCAAAGGAGGCGGGAATGCAAAGCGCCAATTAGAAGGTCGTCGGCGGAAATTCTCCGATTAGACGCTAGCTCGTCGGTAATCTCAATGATTATAAATCTAAGACCAAAATTAGATGTAATTAAATTACTTTCCTCTCTGTGAATTAAGCCCGGCCCTCTGCAGAAAAATACGACTGAAATAGTGGAGTTTCAGTTTAGTTTCTCCGTTTTGCATGCAATCTCGTTGGGATCTCGGGGGGGGGGGGGGGGTTGCATTGTGATTGGGATTGACTTGTGTAAAGTATTCTGTTGCCGCTTTTTAAGAGACTTTAGAATTCTTCAAACTCTTAAATTCTGAATTTAATAGTTCCCAAAATTTCATTTCTGTGATACTATTGGACTGTGAGTTTAATTAATTTAACCGTAGGTAATAGTAAAAAATATATTAAAATAATACTAAAAAGATAAATTCAAAAGAAAAGATGCAGGTTGAACTCCTTATGGCATTTAAACTGAACTACTTACTTATGATATGTGATTTCCAGATTCAAATAAGGAGCAAAACAGGACCCATAAGGGCATCTCCAACTATACTTTATTTTTTTGCACCAAATCCAAATTTGGTGCAAGAAATAGAGTATTCTTGCTCCAATGGTACTCCATTTCTTGCTCTATTATAGAGCATGAATAGTGTTGCACCAAATTTGGTGCAACACTATTCATTACTCTATATTTGGTTTAATAATTTTTTTTTAAAACTTTTAATTTATCATATATTGTGTATATAATTAACTTTTATATTAAGATCTTTATAATTTTAATTTTATATCCTATTTTTTGATATATTAATTTTTGTATATATTATATTTATATAATATTATAAGTTAATTTTATTATTATTATAATTGTATAAAAA
>MU667919.1:0-45799 GCA_026770625.1 Nicotiana glauca
ATTATTCCAAAAGTTTCAAATAAAATGATTTCTTTATTATTTTACAATTTTTTGTGAATTTTGTGTTAATTGGTTATATTTTTATTCATATGAAAATACAAAAAAATATGCATTTGCATTTAGGGATTTAATTTTACAATTTTAGTATCAATTAGTATTAATTTGTAAAGAAAAAAAAATAGTCCACTTTTTGCATTTTTAATTGTTAATTGTGAATTCGTCACGAAATAGATTTTAAACAATTTTAGGAGTTAGTCAGTTTAACTTTGAAATATATTAGGACTTTATTTTAATTTTTGCAAAATCAGAAAAAATAATACAAAAAAAAATACAAAATGCAAAATAAGTAAAAGAATTGAAAAGAAAACAAATTAAAAGAGGTGGTCTTAATAAAGAGACCAAAAATGGGCTAATATCCCAGCCCATTCGGACTAAAACACGCCCCAACCCAATAAAAATTACCCGGTCCAACCCCCCTATATACAAAATGATGTCGTTATGACGTCGTTTGATCTCAGCCATTCTTCCATAAGCATCCAACGGTCCCTACTGATCCCCCTTTAACAAAACGTCCCCAGTTTAATAAAATGTCCCAATAATATCCCAAACCTTAGAGACAAGAGTCTCCCTCCTCGTACCTCCCCCATCCCTGTAACGCCGTCACCAGGTACCCTAACCCCACCGTGTCTCCACCGTAACGCCACCGTTCGCCGCCGGTCGAAAATCGCCTCCGCCGACGGCGATGCTCCAAATCACCCCAAATTAATACCCCTGAACCTTCTTTACCTCCTCTTTCCAAATCCACCCATGGTTTCCTTCAAATCCCTACTGAAATCTTCAAATATCAAATCAAAGAATCGGACCAAATGCATGTTCGTCCAAATCACCTGAAAATCATATCATAGCATCCTCTCCATTCCCCCATAACGAATCTGATGCCTGTTCCTTTCAAATCCCTGTGGAATCCCTCGAAAATCAATTTGAAAATCAAAAACCCTAGTCGCCGCCACCTCCATATCTAACCAAACTTACACCATAGATTCTCCTTCGTCTCCCCATTCCAACCTTGCACCCAATTTCCTTCGAATCAAACCCCACTTTCTCGAATATCCGTTTAAATTTTCTGGCCAAAAAACCCTAATTCAAAATCTTTGTGATTTCGGACCGTAATATCCCTAATCATATGTTTTCTTTTGAAAACACACGATTAGGGCTGTTACGTGTCAGGAATCTTTGGAAGATTCAAACATTAAATGGCTGGCTGGAGTTTTCTTTTCATCAGTAAGTTTTCTGGTTGCTATTTTTATTTCATTTTTTATTTTTTCTTATTTCTGTTTATCTGCATGTCCGTTTTGAATTAAGGTTGAATACATAGGTCTGCTATTAAGTAAATTATCTTCTGTTAATTAGTAATAGTTGTTAGGGTAAAGCATGATTAAATGTGTTTTGTTTCATTAGTTTAATTGATAATAGTTTTGATGAATTTGAGTATGTGTTAACTCTGCAATTCAATTTATTTGATAGTTTTAATTTCATGATGTTTTGAATTTGAGGGACTGTTTGAGTGGGAATTCTAAATTTAACTTTGGTTATATGAATTGATTATAGCTGAAATCTGATAGTTAGTTTAATTCAGTAATTGTATCGATAATTCTTTAAGTTTAGTTTTCAATTCATTAGTAAGTTTAACTTAATTAGTTTATATTGATTAGCTTAATCGATTGGGTTATAGATGATAATGGTAATTTGGTAAATTGAGACGAAGATCAAGGGTTAATCATTGCAAAATAGGTTCAGGGGTTTTGTTTGGGTTTGGGTAGTAATTTCAGGGGGTTTAAAGGGTAGTTTAGGCATGGGAATATGGTAGTTTTAGTAGATTTGGTAATTCTATAAATCAGGCAAGGGTAGTTCATGGATTTAAAGAGAATAGGAACATGATATAACCTTCTAGGACATTCCAAAATAGGACTTAAGTATACATTTCAGGAAGTTTAAAACATTACTTGGATAACAAGTTAAAAATAAAGGGACTAAACTGAAAATAATGAAGGACTAAAAGAGAAAAATAAAAATCTGAAGTTGCACCCTAATTTTGCCTATAAAAAGGCATCAACATGCCTTGTTTAACAAGTTTTTGACCCCTTGAAAATTCAGAAGTTTTTGACCTCTGAAAATTCCCCAAAAGTTAGAGACATCCCTGAAAATTCCAAAGTTTCAGCCTCCAAATTCCCCCCAAAAATCCTCTCAACAAATCTGAGCCTAAATTTTGAATTTCAAATCCTTAGAAGTTCAAATCCCCCCTTTAGATCTTAAATCCTGTCCAGAAAAACCAAAAACAATAGAAATTCAATAAAAAATCCAAAAAATTATTGTTCCATTAAACCTTTAAGAGGATTTTTCAACTTTGAGCTACTGATTTGCACTTTCTGAGTTCAATTCTGATAGCTGGAGGTTCCAAAAGTAGTTTGGTCTAGTATCAAGCAATTTTGGGTTCAATTAGACTGGTTTACTTGAGTTTTGAGTCTGCTGAAGCATTTTGAAATATATCAAGTCTGCTTGAAAACCTTTCTGTTGATTTGTGGTTGTTTATTTGGATTTGGTTTGGTCTTTAAAACTTCCTGATAAATTGAGCTGGTTTGTGTTGTTGTTCACTTGCTTCTGCTGACTCATTCTTCTTCTGTTGTAATTCGAAACCAGGTACACAGCTATAACTTTGCAATTTTGTAAGCTGTAAATATTGAACATGAATGTACATGAAGATTTGAAGCTGAATTTGCTTTGCTGCTATATTAATTGTATATTTTAGATATCTCATTCATTAATGTTGTTAATGGCTACTGAATGTATAATTGGACTGTATTTGGATTGCTTTGGACTTTTGATTTGTAATAAACTACTGAATTCTATAATTGTGTAGCTTTCTAGCATTAGTTTAGTATAACAGGGTCCAATAGCAATAGGTACACTTAGCTTAGCTTAAGTTTAGTTACAAATCATGGTCGAATATATGGAAATGATCATCATGTGTGTTTTATTCATCTATTGGTATCATTAATACATCGTGCTTCGTGAGTAATTAAATCATCAGCTGGTTAGAATTACAAGAAATGCATTATCAAAAAGTTTTAGTATAGTGTACTCAGTTTCAACTTTGTAAATCATATATGTTAAATTCTGTTTAGTAAGTCATAAGACACTAGGCCATTCTTCGTATGGGTTGGATGTTAATTTGGACTTATTTGAAATGCGTAATGGAATACCTTTGAATCAATATTCTGCTGCTATTACAATATCCTTGCTCAATAGTCCATTAAATTCGGATAGTTGCAAGTTTAGGAATTAATTTTTAGAGCTCAATCCTGAGCCAAAGCAAACTAAGACATAACCACTTGAATAAATCTGGGCTCAACGACGTAAGCCCAGCAGAATTAGTTGGCCCTGTGATTAAATTTTTGGGCCTGTGTTACTTTGGGCATCACAATAATATTTGCATACCCGGACCATAGATTCCAGGCCTAGATGTTAAAAACCGTATTAAATTATATTAAGCATATAAGGAATTAACTCATAAATATAAATTTGAGTTTTGAATTAGGTAGCGGGTTCAAGCTAAAAAGGTTTACCCTTTTGTTTGGATTCGGACTTGAATTCGAGGCCCGAATTTGTATTCGTGAATTAATTGGCCTTTTAGAGACAAATAATAAATAGAAAATTTTAGTCTGCTTTAGGTTGTCCTTCTAATAAAAAATGAGACGAGCCTCACCAAACAAAAAATACAAATTGAGGGGCCCTCATTAACTACTTAATTGAAAAAACTTAGAGATTCGGGACGGGACGTTTAGTAAATTTCACGGCTTTTCCAAAAGTAAATAATACGTTAGTTGCTTTAGGCGCGCTTTTAATAATTTTACCTTCCTAAATACGGGTGTGCATTCCATGCAACCCAAATCCAAATCCGAAAACATCGAATAAGAATGTGTCGAGGATTCGGGTGCATTTCATGTGACGTGATCCAAAAAATACGTTCTTAAACGACGTTCATTTTCGTAAAAAATAACTAAAAGCCGTAAAGAAGTTAGGCTCCAAGAAGCCATTGGTATCATTGCAAATCCCAAGGTAGTACCGGACCTTGAGGATATCCATCAAAAAGAAGTTAGGTTTCAAGAAGCCATTGGCATCATTGTGAATCCCGAGGTGGTACCCGGCCTCAAGGACCTCCATCCGAAAGAAGTTAGGCTCCAAAAAGCCATTGGTATCATTGTGAATCTTGAGGTTGTTCCCGACCTCGAGGATCTCTATCAAAAAGAAGTTAGGCTCCAAGAAGCCATTGGTATCATTGTGAATCTCGAGGTTGTTCCCAACCTCGAGGATCTCTATCAAAAAGAAGTTAGGCTCCGGCTGCATTTCGGTAAGTTTTGGGTATTTGTTTTTTCACAATAAAAGGTTATCCTCACTGAGTCTTAACACTGCTATTTTTCTCAATTTTCTCTCATTGTGTCTTAACACTGCTATTTTATCAATTTTCTCTCGTTGTATCCAAGCCAGTCAACATGCAAAACCGAGCAAATAAATGCAAGTAGCACGTAAGATGCATCATGATGGTCTTTTCATTTCAGGTCACCTGTCCTAGACGGACACAACCCCTGTGTTGAGTCCCCTAAGTCAAATGCACATGATGCAAACAAACGTTCCTACTAGGGATCCGGCATGAGTTTTTTGTTCTTCTAGGTTTAAACCCTAAGTTTATTGGTTTAGACCTGGCTTACTCGAGCGGACAACTCGAGCCGAGGGGGAGGCAGCGTACTGGGGATACAGAAGCTCCGCCGGCTTTGCAACTTATCCATCCTTGTTCTAAATTGGGAAAGACTCTAAACAGAAGTGAAGCTACACGAAGTGCACCCTTCTCCATGATGTAGAAGACTCAGAGAGAGGAAGGGATTCGCGACAATTTATATACAATTCAGCAAATATCAAAGCGGTAAAATATTTAGCACATATAGCATGGAACATGTAGAAAAATCAGATAAAGCCAAATATAACAATTGTACTAAGCTCGAATTCTTGAACCCTGAATCAAAATTCTGGGTTCGTTCCACAGCAGAGTCGCCAGAGCTGTCACACCTCCTTTTTCACACACCTACCCCGAAGGGTAAATGTATAAGAGAGTTTTTCCAATTTAAGTGACATTATTCGAATTGGGATTATTTATTTATTTTTTTAGAGTCGCCACTTGGGATAAGATTGGTTTTTGGTGTACCAAGTCACCGGTTTAATTTAAATCCCAAATCGAGGAAAATTGTCGACTTCCCAATTGGAGTCTGCGAACCAGAAATTCTGTGTAAGGAATTCTGTTGACCCGAGGGAATGTGTTAGGCACCCCCGAATCCCATGGTTCTACCACAGTCGCTCAAATTATTATAAATGGCTAAAACTCTGATTTTTATACATATTCCAACCTATAGTGAAATTTTATAATTATTGATGGAGATCCTCGAGTCCGGGTACTACCTTAGGATTTGCGATGATGTCAATGGCTTCTTGGAGCCTAACTTCTTTCAGATGGAGGTCCTCGAGGTCGGGTACCACCTCGTCATTTGTAATGATACCAATGGCTTCTTGGAGCATAATTTCTTTTTTATGGAGATATTAGAGGTCGGTACCACCTCGAGATTTGCAATGATGCCAATGACTTCTTGGAGCCTAACTTCTTTTTGATGGAGGTCCTTGAGGTCGGGTACCACCTCAAAATTCGCAATGATGCCAATGGTTTCTTGGAGCCTAACTTTTTTTTATGGAGATCCTCGAGGTCAGGTACCACCTCGGGATTTGCAATGACGCCAATGGATTCTTGGAGCCTAACTTCTTTCTGATGGAGGTCCTCGAGGTCGGGTACCACCTCGAGACTTGTAGTGGTACAGGGATCTCTAACCCCAGAACATCACATGGCATCATCTAATCTATGACACGGTTGTAAAGCGACTGAGGCGATCCCGCCGTTACATCTTTTCAAAGCGATATCAGTCAGTATTTTTGCTCGGCCTCTGAGACAAGCAGATCGTTGCCGCTTTTTCCATATATAGGGTTGTTTCCTCTTTTTGGAGATCCCACCATTCTAAGTAGTTACCCTTCTTTCCTGCGTTAAACCTTTCATTGTTTTAGTATTAAATCTCTTGCCCAAATTCCTGCTTTAGTTCTCTAATTTAGCCATAGTTCTGACTGCTACATCAAGGTTTGTTCGGCAGAGAGGGGAGAGTTCCTCCTCCGACTCTCGCCTTGTCAGTGGAGCATCACTGATGCCAGGCGGGCCTGACTTGGGGCGTTTTGCTTCGAGAGGGGACTCCTTATCAGAGAAGCACCCTGATACTCAGGACCAACAAGAGCATGCCTTAAAGTTTACTTCTTTGACAGGAGAAGAACACCTTGGGTCAGTGAGAAAAGACTGCGGATGAGGGGAAAAGATACTGTTACAGGTATCTTCCTCGGATGAGGGCATCACGGACCGCGCCGATAGGTTTTTAAATGTGTACACGTATCCTTTCATACTGGGTCCCCTTGATAGGATTGTGCTCAACTTCTATCTAAAGTATCGGGTTACCTTGGTGAAAATTCACCTGTCATTTTGGCATATAATGTTGATGATGAGATCCTTTGTGAAAAAGGCGGGGCTTGAACTTACGCTCAGTCACATTATCAGGTTGTACGAGCCTTTTTAACATCGAGGCCTGCTAACCTTATGATGTCGGTCGACCACGACCTTCGTCGTTGACGATGAGGAAGACGGAGATCGGGAGTGGATGAGTCAATTCGTCCGAATACGGGCCGTTGATATTATCCCCGTGGAGTTTATTTCATTCCTTGAGGAATGGAATTATGCACGTAAGTGGTACACTCGTGCCTTCTTAGCTTTGTTTATGGCGAAGGCTGGCTTTGTAAATGCACCTCCTTTTTCGTTTTCTGCAGCGATCTTGTGGACGCTGGGCGGCGTTCCTAATCTGCCGGATCTGGTTCGAAAGTTGGCAACCCACTCAACTTGCGATGAGCGTAAGTGGCAAGCTTTGTCCTGGGGCAGACAGTAAGCAAAACATCATGGTACGTGTTGTGTGATTTTTTCATTTTCCTTTTTCCATTTGGAAAGGTATTTTCCCTTTCTGCGTACTAATCCCACTATTATAGGCATCAAGAAGACTTGCGAGGTGAAGTCACGGACCTTTGGAGAGGGGGAAGAGTTGCTAGTATCCTGGCTAAAGAATGATAAATAAGCGAGAGATGCCTGCACAAGGCGATGACGCTCAAAGCAAGGTGAAACTGGACGGGGGCTCCGGAGTGGAAGCTGTCTGAGCCTGTCGTGCCCGTGGTTCCCGCTTTAGGAAAGGTGGTTTCTCCGTCGTAGTCGTCTTCTTTTTTCGTCGAAAGTGCTTCGAGGGATACTCGAAACCCAGGATCGCATGCACCGAGCAATCGTGCCTCGACTGGAGTTGACTCTTTCAGATCTGGGGGAGCTAGGCCAGCAGATATGCGCTCGGCCTTCAAGGAAACCCAACGACTACACTCTATGGTAAGTTTCGGCACAGGCCTTTTGAGTTTCGTGCCTTCTCTTCCTTATTAGGTTTTCTTCTATAGGCCTTCGACACGCTTAAGTCCGGGTTGCTTCGCCGTGAGGCCAGGCTGCGAAAAGCTCTGCATGAGCAGAGATCCCTTAGGCTCCTTTGCAATGAAAAAGAAGCCGAGTTGGCACACTTATGGTATGAGGCGAGTCAGAGCTTGAATTATGAGAGCTACTTGAAGGAGCAGGTAGTTTTTTGCCCTGAGTGACTGTGCGTTCCTCCTCCTAGCTCCCGATGCTAATGTTTTGTTTATCTCAGTTGCAGAAAAAGATAGACGCCCTGGAGCATATTCGGGATGAAGTTGGACAAGCCAAGCGCGAGAATGATGTGCTAAAAGCTCAGGCGTAGGTTCAGGCTTTAGAGGGGAAGGGTGCTCTGGCTAAAGCTTCCGTCTTTGAGGCTCAACTTCGCTTAGCTCGTGACAATGCCTTGGTTCGAACAAATATGATTACGAAGCTCGAGTCTGAGATTTTTAAAGTCAAGGCTGAGGTCGTTGATGCCCGGGATGAAGCCGTAATGAGCCAAACTAAGGCTGACCAGAAGATGGCGATCTATTTGAAGGACGCCATCGATGCTCAAGCTGAGCTGAGAAGGACCCTCGACCGCTAAGACAGGATCAAAGAATATGCTCGTTGTAAGTCTTGTCACACCTTTTTTTTGCCACCCGAGGGGGATATAAGAGAGTTTTTTCAATTAAAGTGACATAAATTGAAATGAAATTTTTTTTATTTAGAGTCGCCACTTGGGATAATTTAATTATGGTGTCCTAAGTCACTGGTTTATTTTAAATAAAAAATCGACTTTATTTAAAAGTCTGCGAAAACAGAAATTCTAAATAAGGAATTCTGTTAACCCGGGAGAAAGTGTTAGGCATTACCGGGTTCCGTGGTTCTAGCAAGGTCTCTTAAACTGTTAATAGTGGCCTATTATCTGATTTACTACGTGTTTCAAACATCTAACCTAATTAAATTTTTGTTCATCTTTTTTCTGTTGATCTGTCTTTTTTTTCTTCTTCTTTTTTTTGTTTCCAAAATATTTTACCCCAATTTTTATTTTCTGGGGGCATGGACCTTTGATTTTTCTTTTTTTTTTTTCTTTTTCTTGAACTTTCTAAGAGTTGCCCCAGTTTGTACTCTTGGGACATGGACTTTTCTTTTCTTTTCCTCTTTTCTTTTTGTCATTCATTTTTTTTTACTCGACTCTAAACTTGATTCCAAAAGAGGGTGGTCAAAGAAATAACATAGGCTCAAAAGGGTTAACAAAGGGTATAAAATATTTGGATAATAGGAAAAAGGCCTCCCAGCCTCGAGAACACCAAATATATATCCTTTTGCGATCACATCATTGATGAACATGCATGTCTTCTTGGGTTATTTTTCAGTGTAAAGCTGTATGAGCACTACTTTACTTGATGTGAATGACCCTTGTTAATTTGCGTGACTTTTCTTGGATTTTGTCTTGATGTAGAAGATGCATTTTTCCACTAACTGACCCATTTTAAGTTGTCTGGAATACACCTTTTATTGAAAAACACTTTCTATCACTTAGTGTTAAACAAACTTCAAGCCGTCCGATTATCCTTAAGCCCGATCATCACAATAATTTGAAGGTAAATTTTACTCGACCTTAATTCCAAAGTATTTCAACTCTTTATTCATCCTAAAAAGTGTTTTTTTCCTTTTTTTTAGTTATCCAACTCCAGATTAAATTAGTTTCTAAGATCTGGCCAAAATTTCCACATGCATGTCATGTCATTAGAATTAGCGAGAAAAGAACTAGGAAAAGAATGACACAAAAGGACAAACTGTATTTTATTGAGTAAAGGATGAAAATGTTTGACAATAAGATAAACAACCTAAAATCTGAGTTACAACCCTAACATAACCCGGATAATGAAAACAATAACAAAACAGATAGACATGACTCATACAAACAGAATAGAAGGATAGCAGGGTTTGACTCCATAAAACAAATAGAATCTGGATCACAACCCTGAAATAACCTAAATAATAGAAAACATATCAAACAAACTACTAAGATTCCTTCATAGTAAGGAGAGAATGACTTTTCAATTTCTAAGCTTGACATTTAGCCACAAATTTGCTCATCAGAATCACCATGGCCTTCTCCAATTTCAGTTGGCAAGCTCTCGAGAGGATTCTCATACTCCATGTCACTAGGAATCATCCCCACAAAGTGTGCATCATCATGTGTAGGTAAAGGATTCTACACGATAATCTGGGTGTCACTGTCTTGGATCACAATCAGCTTTTCCTGGATCATCCTTTCTATTTCTCTTTTCAAATCCCGACTGCTTTTAACATTGTGCCCCAGGGCATTGGAATGGTATTCGCACCTTTTAGAAGGGTCAAAGCTTCTTGCACGTGGATCCACATGATTTGGAGGAATGGGTGCAATCATTTCATAATGCTTTAACTTCTTAAATAAGCTTGCATAGAACACTCCTATTGGTGTAAAATTATCTTTCAACCTTTGTTCCCCTTTATACCTCCGGCTTGGATGTGGATTATAGGGACCTGAGAACTTTTTGGAGGATGGTGGAGATTTGGTGATGCTCCGGCTCGCCCTCTGGTGTGTTTTGGTAGCTGGACAATGTAATGAGGTGGAGCAACACAGTATTGTAGGTTCTGAGATGGATAGTAGTGCTCAGAAGCATCATTAGAAAATAGACAAGGCTGGTCATACCTTTGAGTTGCTCTCGTAGGACCTCTTCTCGAACCTGATGTCATCATGATTTCTTCGTCCTTCTTATTCGTGTCACCAAAATTATCAAATTCAAACTGGACAACTTGAGTTGCGGCTTTGAGAGCTTTTTGACTTATAATTCTGCCTGTCTTAAGACCATTCTCAACCATTTCCCCCATTTTAATTGCCTCCAAGAAGGATTTACCCACTGTGGGCATCATGTTCTGAAAATAATCTAGCTCTTGATCCTGAAGAAAGACTGTGATTAGCTTGTGGTCATCCATGGGTGGCTTAACTCTAACTGCTTGCTCTCTCCATTTAATGGCATATTCCCTAAAACTTTTAGTTGGTTTCTTCTTCAGATGTAAAAGGGAATTGCGGTATGGTGCGATGTCAATGTTGTATTGGAACTATTTGACAAAGTCATGTGCCATGTCCTCCCAGAAATACCATCGAGATGTGTCTTGATCCATAAACCATTCGGATGCTACTCCCGTAAGACTTTTCCCAAAGTAAGCTATTAGCAATTCTTCATTTCTTCCTACACCTCTTAGTTGATTGCAATACCTTTTTAGGTGGACTATGGGGTCTCCAAGTCCATCATACTTTTCAAAATTTGGGAGTCTTGAAACCAGGCAGCAAGTGGACATCAGGGAACATACATAGATCCTTGAAGGCAATACTTTTCTGGCCTGCAAATCCTTGCATGTTTTCAACCTTTGTTCTAAGCTTTTTACTCTTTGGGTTATTTCTTCCTGTGCCATCTTTCGGGCAAGCTTCTCAATATTTGCGAAAAGATCAAACAAATACGAGTGGTACTGCTCTTGCCGGGTAACAAATTGTGACTCATGACAAGGCTGTCCGTGGCCATTAGCCCATGCTTGGCACATTTTGGTCATTTACTATTTCAGTATTCTATTTACCTCAACCATAGTAGACTCTTATTGAACCCTCTGACCCTGAGTCTCTTGAGCACTTGTAACAGCTTCGATGTCAGTTATCATTTTTCCTTGGATCTTATGTTGTCCTCTTACCACAAACCGACCACCTCAAACTTTCTTCACAATTCAAAACAAAACATACGTTAGAATGGACTCAGTCAGTCTTTATTATTATCAACATTTGTTCACTTTTGTTTTCTCATTTTTATTTTCAGTGGTTGATCGAACCTGACGTGGGTAGCCTATGTATCATGTGGGAACATGAATCAGATCTTCCGTAGTTCGGGAAAATCAGGAATAAGGCAAATAAACTAACTCTTTTTTTTTTGGATTTTGAATTTGTTTTTTTTTTCAAAAGAAATACTTACAAAGAAGAAAGAAAATATTGTTGGATTTCGATTTATTTGTTTTTTTTAAAAGAATTTTTGAAAAGAGAGACGTCTATAGAAGAGAAAAAATATAATTTTTTTGAATTTTAACCTCTTTTTCTTTTTTATTTTTTTTCTGGAAATTTTGAAAGAAAAACTTCTAAAGAAGAAAGGAAATACTTTTGGATTTTTGGGCTTTTATTTTGGAATTTATGAACGACATACTTCTAAAGAAAAAAAAAATATTTTTGAATCTTAAATTTTCTTTTCAATTTTCGAAAGAAGAATGAAAATATTTTTGGATTTTGAAAGAGATTAAAAGGAAATATTTTTGTATTTTTTTAAAATTGAGGTCTAAAAGAAAGACTTTTTAAAGAATGAACTAAAGGAAAATGTTTTTAGATTTTTTGAAAATTGTGGACCGGAACCAATGAAGTTTGCCTACATATCTCACATCCGGTGAGAATCAAACCCGTGTAGTTCACCAGTTTTGATGCAACAGGAAAATACTCTTATTTTGAAATTACTTTTCCTATCTTTTTTTTTAAAATTTTTGTAGAGTTTCAGAATTTTCTAAATATCTACCTCCCATATTTTTTTTGTTTTTTCATTCTGTTCTTTTCCTATTTTTGAAGCCGGTAAACATGCAAGCCGAAGAAAATAAATGCGCAAGTAGCACGTAAGATGCATCAGGATGGTATTTTATTTCGGAGTACACCTATCCTAGATGGACTCAACCCGTGTGTTGAGTCCCCAAAGTCAAATGCACATGATGCAAATAAGCGTTTCTACTAAGGATCCGGCATGATGCTATGTTATTCTAGGTTTAAAACCTGGGTGTATTGTTCTAGACTTGGCTTACCCGAGCGGACAGCTCGAGCCGAGAGGGGCAGCGTACCGGGAATACAGAAGCTTTACCGACTTTGCAACTTGTCCGAACCTCGTTCTAAAATTGGGATATGACTCTAACAGAAAAGATTTCACACGAAGTGCACACTATGATTTAGAAGACTCAGAAAGAAGAGGGTCTCATAACAGTTTATATACAGTTCAAGCAATATCAAAGCGGTAAAAAGCGACATTTAGCACATTAGGCTCAAACATGTAAAAATCAGATAATAAATAAAAGCCAACTATAACAGTTATTCTAAGCTCGAATTCTGAAACCTGAACTAGAGATTCTGGGTTCTTATTCCCAGCGGAGTCGCCAGAGCTGTCACATATCCGTTTTGCCACCCGAGGGGGATATAAGGGAGTTTTTTCAATTAAAGTGACATAAATCGAAATGAGATTTTTTTTTATTTAGAGTCGCCACTTGGATAATTTATTATGGTGTCCTAAGTCATCGGTTTATTGTTCCCAAATCGAGAAAAATCAACTTTATTTAAAAGTCTGCGAAACTAGAAATTCTAATTAAGGAATTTTGTTAACCCGGGAGAAAGTGTTAGGCATTACCGGGTTCCGTGGTTCTAGCAAGGTCGCTTAAGCTGTTAATAGTGGCCTATTATCTGATTTACTACATGTTTTAACCTATTGTGCATTTTAATCCTTTCACCACTTTTTATTAATTATTTAACCATTTTTTTATTTTATTTATGGAATCATTTCTTGAACAAGTCACGATTGTTGTACACTTGCCATTTTAGAACACACCACAAACCACGCTACATGAAATGCACCCGCGGTTTGCGACATGTTTATTTTTATTATTATTCGAAATTATGGTCAGGTCACATGAAATGCACACTCGAATTGAGATTTACGTATCGTGACCATGTCAGGGGAACCGTACCTATGGCCATGATAATTTATTAATCGCAGCTAAAACAACTAATGTATTTAATTATTTTCCTAATCTTTAAGATTGTTGTGATGACAAATTTATGAACAAGATATTATTACGGGGCAAATAGGTTAGCTAACATAAACTATTATTTGGCTAGATTCCTTATGGTTCAAGACCCACTTTATGGCCCATTTATTCCTTGCCAAGAATGAAACATCTCTAATTTTTTCATATACCCAATTAAAAGTATTTATTCAAGAAACCAAGACTACATACATCACAATCGAAATAAAAACTAATTAAAATAATTTAAATGAAAAC
This sequence comes from Nicotiana glauca, assembly GCA_026770625.1. NCBI lineage: Eukaryota > Viridiplantae > Streptophyta > Magnoliopsida > Solanales > Solanaceae > Nicotiana > Nicotiana glauca. Next base: position 13,727 of record MU667919.1, read on the forward strand.
TAAGATACTATTCAAACAACGTAGAATCACAAATCAACCATCACGTGCACCGAGCTATCATAACACAATAAAATGAGAATGAAAATTGAGAAATGGACCTTTTATTGATGAATAAAATTAAAATTTTAAGTCGATCGGGCTAAACAAAGCGACGATCCTTGAACCGAAACATCGAAATCGCAAACCGGAGACCTCGATGGGCAACATGAACTCGAACTTGGAATGGATCGCTTAAGAGCAAGCTTTCTATAAGCAACCTTAATTTCCTAATCGAACAAAACGGATAACACCTCATATGGGTCTCGTCTTACTGCTGGAACCAATGTCCCCTCTATTTTTTATACCACTCATCACTACACCTTGTTCCACACTTCCCTTTTCAAGGATTTGAAATTTCTCAATTATTTCTTCAAAAGCTTTTGAGTGATGTGATTCTTACGTGCAAATAAAAACTCAAAGTTTCAAAATTGAAGCTTTGATTTTTGAGGAAGTTAGGGAATGGCGGAAAGAGAACAATGATGTTGTAGTGGTCATGGCCATGATGGCCGATTTCTTTGTGAAGTGAAGTGCTGTCGATCGCCCTTTTTTTTTAATTAAATTGAAGCTGCCATTTTTTGTTACTTTTTTCTAGTCTAGGTCTTGAGATGCAGGAGTTAGGAATTATTTTATAGGGCTAAGAATTAGGTTAGGTCAAATGGGGAATGAGTATGAGCTCAATGTTTTGGGCTAAGAGTAATTGGGTTGGATCATGTCTTTTGAGGTTTAAACTTAGGCTAAAATGACCAAATAATACAATGCATCTACAAAAATATAAAAATCATTTTAAATTAAAAAAACTAATATAATACTAAATACTACGAGTGAAAATATTTTTTTTATATTTTTAAATGTTATAATATTATAAATATAAATATACTAATTGACTTTAAACTAAAGATAAAAAATATTTTTTTTATAATTTTATTTTGGTGATAAAAATAAATTAAAAGAATAAAAATTAGTTGAAATAACTATATTAGGCCTAAACTAAATATTTACATGCTAAAATATAAAAAATCTCGGGGAGGGTCAAAAATCACATGTCTACAAGTCTCGAAGGAAAATTCTCGAGAAGATCCATGCTAGGGGATTTGTCCTCTCAGAAGAGTTGGCGTGAACAAGGGTAGATGAGCGTGATGCTAGGTTACTTCTGTCCGATGTCGAAGATAGAAAAAATGAGGCCGACGGGCCATAGCCCCTCGGGGGAGGGGGGGGGGAGGGGGGAGGTTTTGCTTTCTGATTCTGTATATAGCATTTTCAAAGCACGTTTGTAGATTTAGCTTGTGTTTCATTACATGTATGTATAAGGGGGAAACTTCATGATTTTATATCTTCTGGGTTCTTGTTTCCCTTGATTTTAGCCATATGAACTGGTCTTTGAGTTGGTAGGAATCCTTAGATTCATGATATGTCTCTGAGGCTCATTAGTCTACCCTGTAGGCTCTTACGCACTTGGTCGATGCGACCTTTTACGTGGGCTGGAGACAATGGCTTTTACACTTTTGCTCTTAGGCAGTTTTAGTTAATTATTTTGGGTTCAGTCTCCGAATTGGGTTTTGACTCGAGCTCATTCGACCCTCACATTTTTTAATTTATGTGGGCTGGAAACAATGACTCTTATACCTTGGGTCGAAGCGACCTTTTATGTGGGCTGGCGACATAACTCTTACGCTTTTTCTCTCAGGTATTTTTAGTTAACTGTTTTGGGTTCGGTCTCCGAATCGGGTTTCGACTCGAGCTCATTCGACCCTCAAGTTTTTTGATTTGTGCGGGCTGGTGATAATGGCTCTTATGCCTTGGGTCAAAGCGACTTTTTATGTGGGCTGGCAACAATAGCTCTTATGCCTTAGGTCAAAGCAACCTTTTATGTGAGCTGGCGACAATGGCTCTTATGCCTATGGTCGAAGCGACCTTTTATAGGCTTTACTTTTCCCTCGTTAAGGACTTTTTGGAATAATGTTTGCCTGAATCTTCGATGGTTTAATAAAAAACCTCGATTGTGAGTCATTATATGGAGATGATCGAGAACCTCGGGAGGTTTGGATTGGAGCTAAGTGTCTCGAAGCCTATAATTTTGAGCTGACATGGTCGAAGCTCTTTTACCTGTGTTGAGGGTAGCATGTTTAACCGGTTCTTTTCGAAGTAGATTCAAAGTATTTGAAGTGATTTTATAGCGACGGTCGGGCATCCCTGAGTTGCGTTAGTTGGGCTGGTACAGCCTTGTGACTGTAGTATGTGCTTGGATGGAGCCATTTTTAATCTTGAGTGAAGTAGTTTCGGTGTCTATATCGAGAGTATGCCTTTTAGGGGTCTTACAAGTTTGATATATAGCCTTAACTTTGAAATCGGGTTTATGCCTTTTGTAAGGTCTTACAAAATATTCATGCCTTTGTGGTTTTACAGTTTTTAGATACTTGGTACAAGTATGGTTCATGCCTCGCTCGAGGTCTTACAGATATTGCCACTTGGTACAAATGCGGTTCATGCTTTGCTTGAGGTCGTATAGAGTTTAGATACTTGGTACAAGTATGGTTCATGCGTCGCTCGAGGTCTTCCAGATATTTCCACTTGGTACAAGTGTGGTTCATGCCTTGCTTGTGGTCTTACAATTTTTAGATACTTGGTACAAGTATGGTTCATGCCTCGCTCGAGGTCTTACAGATACTGTTGTTACCTTATGCAGGTCTTATGAGACCGAGTCTGCTTGCTTGGGGTCTTATAACAGAGTGGTGATTGGCAACAGTCCCCGAGTCATCGAGGGTATCTTTTCTTGGGAGCCATTACTCGTAAACCTGGTATTACCTCATTGAGGGCTTATGATTTCGGAGATTCCGACCCGGAGGCAGTGCGATTTTTGAGATTTTGACACCAGTCCCCGAGTGTTTGAGACACTTTCAATTTTGGAGACATTTTTTGATTTTGAAGTTGCCTCGTTGAGGGCTTATGAGTTTGGAGTTCCGACCCATAGGTTGTCAAGGTGTTGAATTGTTGACGTCAGTCCCCCAGTGCTCGGGATGTTTTTGACAGAAAAGTTGTTTTTGCAAAAATGCCGAGTTTCTTTTGAAGCGTGAAATACTTTGATGAAAAGTATTCTTTGATTACTTGGTACAAGTATACATGTTTTTTCCGTCGAGGGCCCGACTATCCTATATGGACACTGTTCGTTTGATCGTTTGGCCCGGTACATCATTTTCCTATTGGGACCCCATTCGGCATTTCTTGGATTTTCTGAGCGGATGGACTTCGATGGGCGTGCCCACCAGCATTCGAGGTTAGTTGCAAAAGAAGCCTTGAATACTTGTTTAGACTTCCTTAGGTAGTGTGTGGATGTTCCCTCGTTAAAACCTTAAGGTCTTCGAGCTTGGTTTAGTGTTTCGAGTGCCTCGGTCAGATGCCTGCATAAAGTTCAAAATGGAGTATATATTAAAATACAAAGGGAGATGGTCATACCTCATGTGGGATGTTCCGGTGATGTTTCGAGTTACGATATGTTCTAGTCGATTGTGATGAGGATGTGATACGTTCCTCTTCTTTGTTTAATCGGGCTTAACTAAATATGTAGTTTGTTGTAGCTATTTGACTGTTTGATTACCCTTTGGACCCTTTGTGGGTGGAGTTTTTGGTGCCGACGCCATATCGTGTGCCGCGAACATTTCTCTTGCCGCATACGGTTCCCTGTAGACAATTTTAATCCCATCCTCTGTCGGTAATTTCATCATTTGGTTGAGGGTGGATGGTACTGCTATCATGCAGTGTATTCACGGCCTCCGAACAAGGCATTATATCTCATGTCTCATTCTATGACATGGAATTTGACATTTTGGGTTGTGCCAGCCATGTTGATAAGGAGGGTGATTTCTCCTTTCGTTTTTTCACTTGCCATGTTGAATCCATTGAGGACTCGAGTGGCGGGCATGATTAGGTCAAGCAGTCCGAGTTGCTCTATTACCCTCGACCTGATAATGTTGGCCGAGCTACCTGAATTCATAAGTACATGTTTAATTTAAAATGTATTTATAAGGAAAGATATTACCAGTGCATCATTGTGAGGCTGAGATAAGGTCTCAGTGTCCTCGTCGCTGAACGTGAGAGCATCCTCGGGTATGTCATCCCGGGTTCGCTTTTTTCTGGTGATGGATATTTTTGCCTTCTCATCACGAGTTCCTGTGGGGCATCGATGCCTCCCAAGATCATGTGGATGACATGTTGTGGCTCATTCGCTTCGTTTTTCTTGGCCGCTACTCTTTCTCAGAACTAATTTTTGGCCCGGTCGCTTAGGAATTCTCGGAAGTGAACTTTATTGAGTAGTTTGGTTACTTCTTCTCAGAGCTGGTGGCAATCCCCAGTCCTGTGATCATGCGTGTTGTGAAATTCACACACAAAGTTATGATTCCTTTGTGAAGGATCCGATTGTACATGTCTGGGCCACCTGGCATCTCTGATTTTGCCTATGGCGAACACGATGTCTGATACATCGATGTTGAAGTTCTATTCTGATAAGCGAGGTGCCTCCATTGGCCCTGCATGCCTATAAAATTCGTCTCCATTGATGAATCCCTAAGGATTCTGTCCTCGGTGTATCCTTCGATCGTTGCGAGGTGAGTTGCGCCTCGGGGTGTTTCTTCCGCCTTTGGTGTATGTGTGACGACCCAAAGGGTAATCACCTATTTTCTCTCTTTTTTTGCGCTTCCGAGGCCTTGAAAACCTCCCTTTTAGTCGCCTCAATTTGCATGCGCAATTCGGGCGCGTAGCCGGAAAGCTTACATATGAATTATGTGTGAAAAATGATGAATTTTGATATTAATATGATTAAAGTTGACTTTGGTCAACATTTTATGTGAACGGACCCAGACCCATGATTTGACAGTCCCGGAGGGTCCGTAGAAAAATATGGGACTCGAGCATATTCCCAGATTCAAAATCCGAGGTCCCGAGCCTGAGAAATGAATTTTTAAGAGAAATTATTTTTCTGAAATTTATATGGAAATTTGAAATGAAAATGGATTAGAAAGTGTTGGTATCGGGCCCGTATTTTGGTTCCGGTGCCCGGTGCAGGTCTTATATGTGGTTTAAGCGCTTCCTGTGAAATTTTGTTGAAATCAGACATCATTTGACGTGTTTCGGACCTAAATATCTAAAAATGAAAGTTTATGAAGTCTGATGAAAAAGTGATGATTGTGAGGTTTAATTCCTCGTCTTTGATGTTATCTTGGCGATTTTATTGCACGGTTAAGTTCGTAGGATATTGTTGAGTTAGTGTATGTGTTTGGTTAGGAGTCCCGAGGGCTCGGGAGTGTTTTCGGAGGTGTTCAGGGTGGTTTTGGAATTAGGGAGATGGCAGATTTTCTGCAATTTTTACACACAGATTCCTTCTACGCGTTCGCGACCTTCGTTCTGCGTTCGTAATGCTCCTGAGTTTCCTCCTTCGCATTCGCGTTCTGGCCTTCGCGAACGCGTAAGGTTATTTGACTGTGAAGGCCCAACTTCACCCCCCTTCATCTTGTTCGCGTGCACATTACCGCGATCGCGAAGCCTTGGTTCTTCCTTCAACGCATTCGCGTACCCCATCTCGCGTTCGCATAGACCAAAGTTTTGGACCCCCAGCGTTTCCTTCTACGCATTCGCGTTCATCTATCCGTGATCGCGGTGCCTCGACCCATTTACCCTTCGTGAACGCGGCCCCCTTCCCGCGAACGTGAAGGGCCCGGTGATTATAAAAGCTCAAAACAGAACCAGTGACGGAAATTTCACAAAAATACACACGAGTTCATCTTCTCCGCAGCCCATAGGCGATTTCTAAAGCTTCCCTTCACCAAAGCTTCTTGGGTAAGTATTGTTTAACTTGTTTCCTTCAATTTCTTTCACCATTTCAAATTCCTAAGCTCAAATCATGTAATCTAGGGTTGAAATTGGGGGAAAAGGGTAGAGTTAGGGTTTTTCAATTTTCTTTGATTTAGACCTCGTTTTGGGGTCGAATTTGAAAACAAATTGTATATTCGGGCTCATGGGGGAATGGGTGACATGGAATTGGTTCGAACCTCGGGTTTTGACCAAGCGGGCTCGGGGTCGATTTTGGATCTTTGGGAAGGAAGCTTAGAAATCTATATTTAGGCATTGTGATTGATTTGTTTGTCTATTATTGATATTATAAAGTCGTTATTTCAGAGATTTGATTGAGTTGGATCCGAATTCGAGAGGGAAAGCGGTTATTGTGGATTCATCTAGCCGTGTAAGTTGAGGTAAGTGTTTAGTCTAACCTTAGCTTGAGGGATTAGGAGTTGAGTCATAATTGCTACTTGTTATGTGTTGAGTACGGCGTATGGGCATGGTGACGAGTATCCATATGTTGGTTTCAAGCATGACCGTGGGTCTTAAATTGATAATTGTGTACGCTTAATTGGCTCTATAAAAGACTTTGTTGCTGAGCCTTGATACTGAGTATTGGTTTTAAATATACTACGTAGAAATTGCGTAGGATTGGTTATAGCTGGACCTCCCTTGCCAAGATAGTCGATTTATTATTCTTGTTCCTTTACCGGGAAACCATTATATTATCTTTTTCCCTTGCCAGGACAGTCGATTTAATATTCTTATTCCCTTACCGGGAAACCATTGTATTATCTTTTTCCCTTGCCGGGACTATATTGTGTATTGTATTGAAAGAAATAGGAGCGAGTGGTACGCCTACCACACATGACATATTAAAATGGGAGCGAGTGGTACGCCTACCACACATTATATACTGAAATGGGAGTGAGTGGTACCCCTACCACACATGGTATATTGAAATGGGAGTGAGTGGTACACCTACCACACATTATATACTGAAACAGGAGCGAGTGGTAAGCCTACCACACATGATATATTGAAATGGGAGTGAGTGGTACGCCTACCAAACATGATATATTGAAATGGGAGCGAGTGGTACGCCTACCACACATTATATACTGAAATGGGAGCGAGTGATATGCCTACCACACATGATATATTGAAATGGGAGGGAGTGATACGCCTACTACACATGATATATCGAAATGGGAGCAAGTGGTACACCTACCACACATGATATGTTTAATTGGGAGCGAGTGGTACGCATACCACACATGACATATTGAAATAGGAGTGAGTGGTACGCCTATCACGAGTCATGATGAAATGGGATCGGGTTGCACACCTGCAACAAGATGAGTTGAATATGAAAGTTGTCTTATTTCCTTTATTCTGTGTTAGAAGCGGACTTGTAAGTGTTTACTCTTTTACCCCTGATACTTTATTTTATTTGCTACCCCACAATATGTTTTCCCCTTCCTAGTTTTACTTTTTATTTCCTATTATGTCTTTGCTGCATATCTTATATAATTGCATAGGTTTATCTGGAGTCTGGTCCGAGCCTCGTCACTACCTCGGCGGGGTTAAGCCAGACACTTACCAGCACATGAGGTTGGTTGTGCTAATGCTACACTCTGTGCATTTTTGTACAGATCCAGGTTTCGAGCAGCAGCGGCAGCTTTAGGTCGGGAGTATACTTTCAGTCCGAAGAGACCCAAGGTAGCCTTGTAGGCGTCCGCAGGCCCGGCGTCTCCCTTCTATCCTTAGATTAGACTGTCATCTCTTTGTATTCGAGATAAACAGATTTACATTTCTTTCAAACGATTGTATTTAGTATTCTTAGTAGTCTGTGAGTTATGTGACACCAGATTTTGGGTAGAGAATTATATTGAGCTTCCGCACTTTTATTCAGTTCTCCTTACTAGTAAGTCTTCCGCTTTAATTAATTAAATCTATATGTTACGTACTATCGGTGTCAATTGAGAAAAATATAATTAAATTGGCTTGCCTAGCTCCTGTCAGTAGGTGCCATCACGACCTCCAAGGTGAGAAATCCGGGTCGTGACAAGTTGGTATTTGAGCACTAGGTTAGATTGGTCTCACAACTCACGGAAAAACTTATTAGAGTTTGAGGGATCGGTACGGAGACGTCTGTATTTATCCCCCAGAGGCTACAGATTTAGGAAAATTTCACTTTTGTTCTTTCTTGTCGTGCGATTCTGTTTCTCAGATACTGATTATCTTTCTACTGTGTTCTTTCACAGATGGCAAGAACACGTGCTTTCTCTTCTACCACATAGCATCCCGAGCCCCCAACAACAGCTCCTATAAGGGGCAGAGGGCGAGGCCGAGGCCGTGCCAGAGTCCGGGGTAGGGGTAGAGCTCAGCCCCGAGCAGCAGCCCCAGAGGTGGAGACTCATGTGGATTATGACGAGGAGGCTCCAGCCCCAGCAGCTCCTGTGGGCCCAGCTCAGGTCCTAGAGGGGTTCATTACCACCATAGTTCTTCAGGACGCTCTAATCCGATTGGTAGGCTTCATGGAGAGTGTCATTCGAGCGGGTTTGCTTCCAGTAGCCCCAGCCAATTCCTAGGATGGAGAAGGGGTTCAGACTCCTGTTATACGTACTCCAAAGCAGGAAGCTCCCCAGGTTCAAGTTCCAGTGGCTCAGGCCGGGAGTGAGGTCACTTTTCAGGAGGCGGCCAATGTGGGCCGTAGAGTTGGGAGGGTTCTGCCATAGGGAGGTGGTCATGAGTCGGGTAAGAGGCCCCGTAATCCAAGCAGATTCAGTGGTACCTCATCTAGAGGTAGAGGTTCTTATGGTAGAGGCCATCCTCCTAGGTCCTTTCAGTCAGCTCTCCAGGTCACTCATGGTACTTCAGGTAGACATTCAGGTCGACAGGGTCAGCCTCAGTTTCTACAGCTACAACAGTCACATGGATGTTATGAGTGTGGCGAGTATGGTCATCTCAAGAGGGCTTGCCCGAGGTCGAGGGGTGCTCAACCACAACAGTCGAGGTCTTGCCATGCTTGTGGAGACCCGAGGCATATTCTCAGATTTTGCCCTCGAGTTCGAGCAGCTTTCAACATCAGAGTTCTCGTACTAGGATTCAGGCACCAGAGGTTCCACAGCCTGCCTAGCCAGCTAGAGGCGGTGGCAGAGGTGTTATAGGTGGAGGTAGAGGTCATAGAGGTGGAGCTCAGGCCGCTACAGGTGGAGGCCAGCCGACAGCCAGTCCAAAGGGCGAGTCTTCAGATGCAGGCATTACAGGTACTATTCTGGGTTGTGATAGAAATGCTTCAGTGCTATTTGACCTTGGGTCTACGTATTCGTATGTGTCGTCCTATTTTGCTCCATACCTAGTTATGCCTAGTGATGCTTTGCGTATTCCTGTTTATGTATCTACACCGGTGGGTGATTCTATAGTGGTTGACCAAGTTCATCGTTCCTGTATTGTAGTGTTTGGGGGTCTTGGGACCCGTGTTGATTTGTTGCTCTTAGATATGGTGGATTTCGATGTTATATTAGGGATGGATTTATTGTCCCCATATCATGCTATCTTGGATTGTCACGTTAAGACCGTAATCTTGGCTTTGCCACATTTGCCCCATTTGGAGTGGAGAGGGACCCCAGGGCATACCACCCGCAGAGTTATTTCATATGTGAAGGCTCGACACATGGTCGAGAAGGGGTGTTTAACTTATCTGGTGTATGTTCGCGATTCTAGCATAGAGGTCCCTTCTATTGATTCTGTTCCTAACTTTCGGGAGTTCCCCGAGCTTTCCCTTCAGACCTGCCGGGTATGCCGCTCGACAGGGATATTGATTTCTGTATTGATCTGGCTCCGGGCACTCAAACCATTTCAATTTTACCGTATCACATGGTGCCGCCAGAGTTGAAAGAGTTAAAGGATCAGTTGCAGGATTTGGTTGAGAAGGGTTTCATTAGACCCAGCGTTTCGCCTTGGGGTGCGCTAGTGTTATTTGTAAAGAAAAATTATGGTTCGATAAGGATATGCATTGATTACCAGTAATTGAACAAAGTGACAATAAAGAACAAGTATCCACTATCGAGGATTGACGATTTGTTTGACTAGCTCCAGAGTGCCAAGGTGTTTTCAATGATAGACTCGAGATCTGGCTACCATCAGTTAAGGATTAGGGAATCCGATGTCCCTAAGACAGCATTCCGCACTCAGTACGGGCATTATGAGTTCCTGATCATGTCATTTGGGTTGACCAATTCTCTTGCAGCATTTATGGAGTTGATGAATCGAGTGTTCAGGCCTTATTTGGACTTGCTCATGATAGTTTTCATTGATGATATTCTGATATACTCCCGCAGCCAGGAGGAGCACAAGCAACACCTCAGAGTGGTTCTTCAGACTCTGAAGGATAGTCAATTATATGCTAAGTCCTCGAAGTGTGAGTTCTGGTTGAGTTCAGTGGCATTTCTGGGTCACGTTGTATCAGTAAAGGGTGTTTAGGTAGACCCAAAAAAGATTGAGGCAGTCAAGAACTGGCCTCGACCAGCATCAACTACATAGATTCAGAGTTTCTTGGGGTTAGCAGGCTACTACCGTCGGTTCGTGGAGGGGTTTTCATCTATTGCAGCCCTGATGACTAGATTGACCCAGAAGGGTGCCCAGTTCAGATGGTCAGAAGAGTGTGAGGCGAGCTTTCAGAAGCTCAAGACAACTCTGACTTCAGCATCGGTATTGGTTTTTCCCACATGTTCAAGGCCTTATACAGTCTATTGTGATGCTTCCCGAATTGGGCTTGGTGCAGTATTGATGCAGGATGGAAGAGTCATTGCCTATGCTTTGAGGCAGTTGAAGATCCACGAGAAGAATTATCCGGTTCACGATCTAGAGTTGGCAGCCATTGTTCATGCTTTGAAGATTTGGAGGCATTACCTATATGGTGTGACGTGTGAGGTGTACACTGATCACAAGAGTCTTCAATACTTGTTCAAGCAAAAGGAGTTGAATTTGAGGCAGAGGAGGTGGTTGGAGTTATTGAAAGATTATGATGTTACTATTTTGTATCACCTGGGGAAAGCCAATGTGGTGGCCGATGCATTAAGTAGGAAGTCCGCCAACATGGGTAGTCTTGCTTATATTCCGGTCAGCCAGAGACCGCTTGCTTTGGATGTTCAAGCCTTGGTCAATCGATTTGTGAGATTAGATATTTCTGAGTCTAGCCGAGTGTTAGCTTGCACGGTCGCTCGTTCTTCATTATTGGAGCTTATCCGTGATTGGCAGTTTGAGGATCCCCATTTGTGTGTCCTTAGGGACACGGTGCAGCACGAAGGCGCCAGGCATGTTACCTTAGATGATGATGGTGTTTTGAGATTTCAGGGGCGAGTTTGTATGCCTAAAGTTGATGGGATTCGAGCGTTGATCTTAGCGGAGGCCTATAGTTCTCGGTATTCTATTCATCTGGGCGCCACAAAGATGTATTAGGATCTGAGGAAGCACTATTGGTGGCACAGGATGAAGAACGATATTGTTGCATACGTGGCTCAATGTTTGAATTGTCAGCAGGTTAAGTATGAGCATCAGAGGCCTGGTGGATTGTTTCAGAGGATCGAGCTTCCCGAGTAGAAGTGGGAGAGGATTACCATGGATTTTGTTACTGGACTTCCGCTGACTTGGAAAAAGTTTGATGTAGTTTGGGTCATTGTTGATAGGCTGACCAAGTTAGTGCTTTTTGTTCCTGTTGCAGCCACTTATTCATCCGAGAGGTTAGCTGAGATCTACAATAGGGAGATTGTTCGCCTTCATGGGGTGCCAGTATCTATCATTTCGGATCGGGGTACGCAGTTTACCTCACGCTTTTGGAGAGCAGTTTAGCGAGAGTTGGGCACCCAGGTTGAGTTGAGCACAATATTTCATCCTCAGACGGATGGACAGTCCGAGCAGACTATTCAGATATTGGAGGATATGCTCCGAGCCTGTGTCATTGATTTTAGAGGCTCGTGGGACCAGTTTTTGCCTTTAGCAGAGTTCACCTATAACAACAGCTACCAGTCCAGCATTCAGATTGCTCCATATTAGGCGTTGTATGGTAGGCGATGTCGGTCTCCAGTTGGATGGTTTGAGGATGGAGAGGCTCGGTTATTAGGTACATATTTAGTTCAGGAGGCCTTGGATAAGGTCAAGATCATTCAGGATAGGCTTCGTACCGCTCAGTCTAGGCAGAAGAATTATGCAGACCACAAGGTTTGGGATGTAACTTTCATGGTTGGTGAGGGGGTCTTGCTCCGAGTGTCGCCTATGAAGGGTATGATGAGATTTAGGAAGAAGGGCAAGCTTAGACCTAGGTTCATCTGGCCATTTAAGATCCTTGATCGAGTAGGAGAGGTGGCTTATAGACTTGCCTTGCCACCTAGCTTGTCAGCCGTGCATCCAGTGTTTCATGTGTCCATGCTTCAGAGGTATCACGACAATCCAGCCCACGTGTTAGATTTCAGCACTGTCCAGTTGGACAAGGATTTGTCTTATGAGGAGGAGCGGGTAGCTATTCTAGACCAACAGGTTCGACAGTTGAGGTCGAAGAGTGTTCCTTCTGTGTGTGTTCAGTGGAGAGGTCAGCCTCCTAAGGCATCGACGTGGGAGTCCGAGTCTGATATATGGAGCCGTTATCCTCATTTGTTTCCCGACTTAGGTACTTCTTTCTTTTATCCGTTCGAGGACGAACGTTGTTTTAGAGGTGGAGAATGTGACGACCTAAAGGGTCATCACCTATTTTCTCTCTTTTTCCGCGCTTCCAAGGCCTTGAAAACTTCACTTTTAGTCACCTCGATTTGCGTGCACAGTCCGGGCGCATAGCTGGAAAGCTTAAATATGAATTCTATGTGAAAAATAATGAATTTTGATATTAATATGATTAAAGTTGACTTTGGTCAACATTTTGGGTGAACGGACCCGGACCCGTGATTTGACGGTCCCGGAGGGTCCGTAGAAAAATGTGGGACTCGGGTGTACGCCCGAATTCAAAATTCGAGGTCCCGAGCCCGAGAAATGAATTTTTAAGAGAAATTATTTTTCTGAAATTTATATGGAAATTTGAAATGAAAATGGATTAGAAAGTGTTGGTATCGGGCCCGTATTTTGGTTCCGGTGCCTGATACATGTCTTATATGTGGTTTAAGCGCTTCCTGTGAAATTTGGTTGAAATCGAACGTGATTTGATGTGTTTCGGACCTAAATACCTAAAAATGAAAGTTTATGAAGTCTGATGAAAAAGTGATGATTGTGAGGTTTGATTCCTCGTCTTTGATGTTATCTTGGCGATTTGATCGCACGGTTAAGTTCGTAGGATGTTTTTGAGTTAGTGTGTGTGTTTGGTTAGGAGCCCCGAGGGCTTGGGAGTGTTTTCGGAGGTGTTCGGGGTGGTTTTGGACTTAGGGAGATGGCAGATTTTCTGCAATTTTTACACAGGGATTTCCTTCTACGCATTCGCGACCTTCGTTCTGTGTTCGCGATGCTCCAAAGTTTCCTCCTTCGCGTTCTGGCCCTCGTGAATGCGTAAGGTTATTTGACTGTGAGGGCCCAGCTTCACCCCCCTTCATCGCGTTCGCGTGCGCACTACCGTGATCGCGAAGCCTTGGTTCTTCCTTCAGCGCGTTCGCGTACCCCATCTCGCGTTCACATAGACCAAAGTCTTGGACCCCCAACCTTTCCTTCTACGCGTTTGCGGTGCCTTGACCCATTTGCCCTTCGCGAACGCGGCCCCTTTCCTGCGAACGCGAAGGGCATTTTTGCCCTGTGATTTTAAAAGCTCAAAACAGAACCAGTGACGGAAATTTCACAAAAATACACACGAGTTCATCTTCTCCACAGCCCATAGGTGATTTCTAAAGCTTCCCTTCACCAAAGCTTCTTGGGTAAGTATTGTTTAACTTGTTTCCTTCAATTTCTTTCACCATTTATCAAATTCCTAAGCTCAAATCATGTAATCTAGGGTTGAAATTGGGGGAAAAGGGTAGAGTTAGGGTTTTTCAATTTTCTTTGATTTAGACCTCGTTTTGGGGTCGAATTTGAAAACAAATTGTCTATTCGGGCTCATGGGGGAATGGATGACATGGAATTGGTTCGAACCTCAGGTTTTGACCAAGCCGGCCCGGGGTCGATTTTGGAACTTTGGGAAGGAAGCTTAGAAATCTATATTTAGGCATTGGGCTTGATTTGTTTGGCTATTATTGATATTATAAAGTCGTTATTTCATAGATTTGATTGAGTTGGAGCCGAATTCGAGAGGGAAAGTGTTTATTGTGTATTCATCTAGCCGTGTAAGTTGAGGTAAGTGTTTAGTCTAACCTTAGCTTGAGGGATTAGGAGTTGAGTCATAATTGCTACTTGTTATGTGTTGAGTACGACGTATGAGCATGATGATGAGTATTCATATGTTGGTGTCAAGCACGACCGTTTGCTGAGCCTTGATACTGAGTATTGGTTTAACTATACTACGTAAAAATTGCATAGGATTGGTTATAGCTGGACCTCCCTTGCCGGGATAGTCGAGTTATTATTCTTGTTCCCTAGCCGGGAAACCATTATATTATCTTTTTCCCTTGCCGGGATAGTTGATTTATTATTCTTGTTCCCTTGCCGAGAAACCATTATATTATCTTTTCCCTTGCCGGGACTATATTGTGTATTGTGTTGAAGGAAATGGGAGCGAGTGGTACGCTTACCACACATTATATACTGAAATGGGAGCGAGCGGTACGCCTACCACACATGATATATTGAAATGGGAGCGAGTGGTACGCCTACCACACATGATATATCGAAATAGGAGCGAGTGGTACACCTACCACACATTATATACTGAAATAAAAGCGAGTGGTACGCCTACCACACATGATATACTGAAATGGGAGTGAGTGGTACGCCTACCACACATGATATGTTGAAATGGGAGCGAGTGGTACGCCTACCACACATGACATATTAAAATGAGAGTGAGTGGTACGCCTACCACGAGTCATGATAAAATGGGATCGGGTTGCACGCCTGCAACAAGATGAGTCGAATATGAAAGTTGCCTTATTTCCTTTATTCTGTGTTAGAAGCTAAATTGTAAATGTTTACTCTTTTACCCCTGATACTTTATTTTATTTGCTACCCCAGAGCATGTTTTCCCCTACCCAGTTTTACTTGTTATTTCCTATTATGTATTTGCCACATATCTTATATAATTGCACAGGTTTATCTGGAGTCTGGTCCTAGCCTCGTCGCTACCTTGCCGGGGTTAGGCCAGACACTTACCAGCACATGGGGTCGGTTGTGCTGATGTTACACTCTGTGCATTTTTGTACAGATCCAGGTTTCGAGCAGCATCGACAGCTTTAGGTCGGGAGTATACTTTCAGTCCGGAGAGACCCAAGGTAGCCTTGCAGGCGTCCGCAGGCCCGGCGTCTCCCTTCTATCCTTAGATTAGACTGTCATCTCTTTGTATTCGAGATAAACAGATTTACATTTCTTTCAAACGATTGTATTTAGTATTCTTAGTAGTCTGTGAGTTATGTGACACCAGATTTTGGGTAGAGGATTATATTGAGCTTCGCAGTTTTATTCAGTTCTCCTTACTAGTAAGTCTTCCGCTTTAATTAATTAAATCTATATATTACATGCTATCGGTGTCAATTGAGAAAAAGGTAATTAAATTGGCTTGCCTAGCTCCTATCAGTAGGCGCCATCACGACCCCCGAAGGTGGGAAATCCGGGTCGTGACAATATGGCCGGTTCTTTTCTTTATTTGGCTTTGGCTCTGGCTCCTTCGCCAGAAGCTTTCTTGGGTATAGGGGGCTCCTAGATGGTCGTCCTCAACCCTGATCTTTGACTAGTATTGGTTGTGAACGTCCGACCAGGTTACGACGGGATATTCAACCAGATTCTATTTTAGCTGCTTCAATGCCACCGAGCTTCGTTCATTCAGACCTTGAGTGAAGGTCTACACTGCCCAGTATTTAGAGATTGGTGGTAGTTCCATTCGTTCCATCTGAAAGCGAGACACGAATTCTCGCAGCATCTCGTTCTCCCTTTGTTTGATTTTGAAGACGTCGGATTTCCTTGTGGCCACCTTGATGGCCCCGACATGTGCCTTTATGAAGGAATCCGCCATCATGGAAATTGAGTCTATAGAGCTTGGGGCCAGGTTGTGATGCCACATCATTGCCCCTTTAGAAAGTGTTTCCCCGAACTTCTTTATCAGGACAGACTCAATCTCGTCGTCCCTTAGGTCGTTGCCCTTTACTGCGCAGGTGGAAGCGGTGACGTTCTTATTGGGGTCTGAGGTACCGTTATATTTTGGAAGGTCTGGCATTCTGAACTTTTTTGGAACAGGTTTCGGGGCCGCTTCCTGTGGGAACGGCTTCTGTACGAACTTCTTTAAGTCCACACCTTTCAAGATCAGGGGTGCTCCTGGAATTTGGTCGACCCTGGAGTTGTAAGTCTCGACCTTCTTATCATTGGCTTCTATCATTTTCTCGCCCGATTCGATCCTTTTAGTGAAGTCCTCGAGCATCTTTACGATGGCAGAATCGGCTATCGACATGTTATTTCTCAATCTCTCCGGTACCTGCTCGACTAGGGGAGCCATCCCCGGTGCTATCGTGCTAGGAGTTTTCTGGTGACTTTGCAACTGAGCAATAGCCAGCTGCTGTGCTTGCAAAATTTCAAAAATCACATGACAGCTAACCTCCCATTCTTCCCTATTTGGGATTTTCTGAGCTTCTTGTTGGTCTCCTAGGTGCGCACTCTTGTTGGCATGGGAGCTTATATCAGCCTGTTGGGTGTGGGGCGGGACTTTGTCCACTGGAATTGGTCTTGGTGCGTTCTCAAGGTTTTGTGGTGGCACACTAACACCTGCAATGCCCACACCATTTTCTCCGTGGTCCTCAAGATTGTTGTTTCAACCTCTATTTACTGAGTTGACATTTCAACCTGAAATCGAAGATCTTGGACAAGAAAAAGTGTGAAAGATAACTTGCGTTGTGTAATGAAACCAGCAAGAAAATAATCACTATTATTTTTAGCCCCACGGTGGGAGCCAAACTGTTTACCTTAACAATGGTAATAACAATTAAATTGATTATGGGACTCTAAAAATACTTGATCTATTTTTATGCTAGTTGTTAGGCAATTGATGCTATGTGAAAGACTTAGAGATGAGATAAGAGTTTGGGAACAAGGTGATAACTAAACCGATGGGTTAGCAATCGGGGCCTCGAGCTGGTCGATTTGGGGGCCTCAAGGTCTATTCTGATGCTCGGCTGGGAGCTACCGAGGGCGATTTGATGTACGACTTACAGTTACAATAAAATAAAAGGTGGCCCCTTATGGCCAATAATAAGCAATAAATAAAGAACAATAATGAAGACAATAAATGGAAGCTATAATATTAAGAGAATGTTTGTGTATTTATTATGGAGCAATGAATGTTTAAAAAATGACAAGGATCCCCTTTATATATGAGGGAAGATCCCAATATAGTAGGAATACATTACTATAAAGATATGAATTTGAGATAGCTAGTTGACGATCTGATTCAGGTTTATGCCTAGTCTGACAGACTTTGTCGGCACTAGCTGTACGCCTTGGGAACTCTCCACTTTTTACCGTAGCCTGGTCATTACCGCCCCAAGATTAAGCATCGACGAACCTCAAGGGAGGAGGATCGACCATAACCCCGAGCCCTCGAGACGATCTCTCGAGGTGCCTTTGATGACGAGGAATTGGATCCTCCGATTTCACCGTATACATGGTACTTCAAACTGTGATGGTCAATCCTTATAACAAAGTGCTTGTACTGCAAATAATGTCTTCACTTGTCAACATTATTTAACAAAGATATGTGTTCCTTCTCATATATGATTTGTCCATGTGTTTTTGTTCCAACACCTTGTTGAAGTAGGCTGCAAGTCTTCCTTTGTGCATGAGCATAGCCTTTAGTCTAGAGTGACTGGTAATGCTAGTATAAGTGTGTTAGTCATGGAACTTTTGAGTGCTCCGAATGCCTTCTCAGCTTCGTCATTTTACCTGAAAGCATATTTTAAAGAAATTCAGTCAAAGATCGGCAAATACTCTTGTAATTTGCCACATATTTTCTATACCCAATCAAGCCAAAGAATCCTCTAAGTGCCTTTACTACGTTTGGCATAGGCTACTCGACCATGGCTTGAATCTTTCTAGGATCAGTGGACCCATCAGTAGCAGTGATAACATGGCCCGAGTACCATACTTAGATTGCCCAAATGAGCATTTTAATTTCTTTGCAAATAGTGATTGTTTTCATAATATGCTGAATATTGTTTTCAAGTGCTTCACATGATCATGCATGGATCGACTATAGATAATAATGTTATCAATGAATACCAATAAAGAATTATTGAGACAAGGCTAGAATACTTGGTTTATTAAATCTTGGAATATAACAGTTGCATTAGTTAACCTAAAGAGCATAAATCGCAACTCATAATGTCCCATGCGAGTCCTGAAAGCTATTTTGTAGGCATCCTCTGCCTTCATTTTGATTTGGTAATAACCATATCGCAAAACCACTTTGGAAAAAGTCATTGATCTGTGCGATTCATCTAAGAGATCATCAATAATAGGTATGGGACCCCTCTAGACCACACAAAATCTTCAGGTCCCATACTTTCTTTTCGCTAATAAAGCTGGTGAGGAAAAGGGAGATTGGCTCTGATAAATAGTTCCCGTGGTTAGCATCTCTATCACCTGCTTCTCTAACTTTTCCTTTTGGTAGTAATTATACCTATAAGGCCACAAATTATTGGTGTAGCCCCAAGTTTTAAGGGAATAGTGTGATCAAGTGTTCTAACAGGTGATAAAGTCGTGGCTTCTACAAAGATATCTTCATAGTGCTTTAGTACTTCTCGGATATATTCTTCTAGTTCCTCTGGTTCAGGTGATTGATCCATACTTACCAAAAATAAATGAGCCATGACTTGTCCTTTCCTCAGTAGCCTTCCCATAAAGTTGCTATTGATCATGTTGAGGCTACCTTCTTCTAGAATCGTATGAGGCACACTTTTATTTCACTTCCTCCCAATAGTCACACATTTCTTCTCATGATCAAGCTTGGTAGGATTGTAGTTTTTCATCCAATCATCATCCAAAACAATGTCACAATCCCCTAGCTTAATGATTTAAATGATATACCCTGCATCTTCCAAAAAAATCCAGCACAGTTGGAGTTACATAAAGACATAGTTGTTGATGTCGCCCAAACTCACACCATAAGTTTAGGTAGTGAGGCGATCGAAGCAATAATAAAATCCAACACAAGTTGGGGTCGAATCCACAGCGAGTTAGAATTGGGATTAAGTATATATTTAGTGTAAATGTACGTTGTGCCTCAAATTACACTTCCATATTCTTGTTTGTTATTTCTAAATCTACTTTAAGCTATTGATTGCAATTACAAAACTAGAAGACAATAGTTTTGGCTTTTGTTATTTTATAAGTGATAAAAGATTTAGGGTCATGACTTATGTGAGCACGTGATTTTTGCCTCACATGAATTACTCCCACAAAATTCTTTCAAAAATTATTTGTTTTATTGTGTGCAATTTTGTGCATTTTTATGGTGTTTTCTGTCATTATTTGCATTTCTGTCCGTGCATGTTTATTTGTTTAAATAAATGAAAGATACAAAAAAATAGGTTGCATTTGCATTTAGGATTTAATTTTATAATTTTTTGAGTCGAGTAGTATATTACTTATTTTACAAAAATGAAGGAATCAAAAAATAATGTATTTTGCATTTTTAAAGTGTTTAATGTCGAATTGTGTGATTATTTTTATTTTTAATATTTAATTACTTGTGATAAATATTATTTAAAGTGAATTAGTATTTTTAAGTCAATTTTAGTTTTATAATTTGTGTTAGGATTTTTGGTTTTAATTTTCACAATTAATTTAGAAAGAAAATAAAAGAAAATCAATAAAAAAAGAGAAAGGAATTAAAATCGGGCCAAAAATCCCCTGGCCCAATTGATTTTGGCAAAATACGCTGAAACCAGCCCAAACCCACGCCCATACCCAGTCCAGACATTCAATCCAAGAGACCATCAAAACGACATAGTATAGTGATGAAACTACGTCGTTTCAATGTCAATCAATCCCAGCCCTCTATTTAATCCCCATCCAACGGTATAGAGACGCCCATCCTTACCCGATCCAGCCCCGCACCATTTTCTCGGACCGACCCAGTCCCCCACTAAGACCAAACGACACCGTTTCATATTAATAAAGTGATCCAAACCGTTGATCTCATCAGATCTAACGGTTTGGATTAAATTCTCACCCCGGTATATATTGATTCCCACGACCCAGCCCTCCTCAGACCCCCCCTTCATCGTCTCTCATCTCTTTAAAGACCAGGCCTCACTTCGCCGCTGACCGCCCGTCGGAAATCGCCCATGGCGGCGGTCAGTCACCAATGGCCTCCAAATTGACACCAGACCTTCCTCTCCACCTCCCCATCCCAGACCTCAGCTCCATTTTCTTCGAATCTTACCTGACCTTCTCGAATATTCGTTCGAAGTTGCAAACCCTAGCGCCACCACGGTTTCTCTTGTGGCGGCACTGGCTCCAATGACCACTAAAGTCACACCACGGAACCCCCTCGACCTCCTCCCCCTAAGTCTCATGCCCCTTTCCCTCGAATCCTTCCCGAACCGTTCAAATATTGAATCAGAGTTTGAACCAAAAGTTCAAGTCAACGAGGTTTTAAAGGTTTGGGGTTGGAATCGACTTCAGTCGTGTGCTCTCAGTTGAGAACACATGATCGAAGTTTATTCCGGCCACAAATTCAGGGATTCATCGAGTCTTTGTGTCAAGAATAGTGTCTGTTAGTTTTGAGGTAAGTTCGATTTTATTTTTCTTTTGTTTTGATATTTATTTGCCTATGTTTCTTCTTTTTTTCCTTTCTTTCTGAAACAGATTAGTTAAATTATGAATTAGTTGTTAATCGAAATTATTAACTGTCTGTTTGATTTTAATCCCTCCTTTATGAATGTTGTTAGTCAATCTTAGGAATAGTTTTAAAATTCTGAACCCTTTAAATGTGGCATGTGTTCTGATTTTGATAGAAAATATTAAGCTTGAATTAGCTTAATCCTTAGAATCTAAATCCCTAATTAGATGCTTGGCTGAAAAGCCCAGATTGGATTTGAATTGGGTCCATTCAGGACTCATTAACTTGGGTCAGTATCCCCCAGGTTCTGCCTAAACTTGGGATATTGAAACAGGGGATTTCAGGGGGTGTTTTGGGAATTAGGGTACCTGCTGATTGATTAAGGGTCGCTAATAATTTAAGAGTATGTTCACAAAGGTTTCAGGGGTAGTTTAGGGGTTAATTTGAATTTGAACCATTAATAATTAAATTAAAGGCTGCTAATGAACTGATTGGAGACAATTCTAAGTGGAATGGAAAAGTTAATAGACAAAGAATAATGGGGAATACCTTTCTGATTTTAAGGGTTAAAGATAGGATAGTTAATTGTCCACTTGGTCCTTAAAATCAAGATGAAAAAGGGATCGAAAGCTTATAAAATAAAAGGGGGGAAGATATACAGGGGTAGATTCTAAAAAAAAACGTAGACACATTGAGAAAACTGGTCTTCACATCCGAAAAACTGAACAGACCCCTTTTTGAAAACATTCTGCCATACACACAGAAATACGGAGGTTCAGTTTTGAAAAAGGAAAAACATTCAAATACTAAGAAAGAAAACACTGTGCCATTAGAGCTCGACCCTGAATTTTAGATTGTTCTTCACTCATAATACAAATTTCAGACCCTTTGAATGAAAACAACCTGATCTTGTGTGGGAAATCTTTAGTTCCAAGCTGTGTTAAAATAGGGTCATGGTTTCAGTAAGACTCATTGAGGTTCTTTTCTGAAGTTTCTTATTACTGAAGCATCCTGGGTTTAGTTAAGGTTTAAAGAGTGGCTTGAACTTGGTTTCGAAGTTTTCTTTTGAATTCTGCATTGAATTCGAGCGAGTCTATTTTGGTAGACCGTGTTTGAAGTATTTTTGGTTTCGAAACAGTTTCGTTGGGGTCAAATTTATTACTGATCTTGTTGGTCTCTGATTCTAATGTTGCTGTGCTGTTTATTGCTACTGCTGCTACTGATTTCTCCTCCTTCATTGTTGTAACTTCCTGGTACACTCCCTGTAGCCCTCGAGTGTTGGAATGAAATGCTGCTCGTTTGTTTTTCCCCGTCTAAATTCATTACTGTATTCTTAGCTAGATTCAAAACTCTATTGTATTTTCATGTAAATAATTAAGGATCGTTTGGAATTTAGATGTGTGAATGTAGGTTAGAAATCTGTTGCACATTATAACTGTTTAATTGGACTGTATGAACTATTATTTTCAGATCTATGTAGACATTATAAGTAGAGTATCATCTGTAGTTAATTTCATCTTAAGTTATCAGATTAATTTGCAGTTTAAGTTCAAAAGTAGAATCCAAAAGTAATGTATGATTATAGGGTCTTGTGGTCTGAACATGACCATGCCTTAGTTTGCCCATCGTGATTGCTTATTAAATATTTGTTGGTCATAATAGCTACCACATATGATCGTGTAAAAGGGTTCAGGAACGAAATGAGAAAATCAATAATCACTTTCATTTCTCAGTCGTGGAGTTGTTTAAAGGAGAAGGGATTGAAACTAAGAGCTTGTTTATAATTTTAGATCAAGTGCTAATTCGTAAAATTGAGCATTAAGGGATATGTGAACATGAGAGTCACCATTTAAGTGTTAAAAATGTGAAAAAGTTCATCAAGCCCTCAAAATTCATTTCTATGCACTTTTAAAAGTTCATCAAGCCCTCAAAATTCATTTCTGTGTTAGCATTAGTTTATCTTTGGATCATGATTATTTGAAACCAAGCTGAGGCCCAGCGTTGGGGTAGCCTTGTATAAGGCTGAATGAATTTTTATTTTTTAAGGCTATTTCTTAAGCCCTAAAATGCTGAAGACCTTACTGAAGCCATTGTTTTAAATTTTGTAAGGCAAGTTTCGGGCCTTGTATGCTAAGTAGTAAATTCGAATTAAGAGACGTTCAATAATAAAGGTCTTCTTGTTTGAATGTGGATTCATTCTTAAGGCCCCAATTTCCTTGAATGTTTAATAGTAGTTAATGCATAATGCTAATTGACTAAGTTTTGGTAGAGACAATCCTTAATAGACAATATTAGTTAATCTTTAGGACGCCCTTTTAAAATGATTTGAGGTGCGCCGTGCCAAAATAAAATCTCAAATGCGAGGCCCTCATTAACTATATGTTTCCAAACTCTTAGAAATCGAGAAGGCCATTTAGCAAATTTCCACGGCTTCCCGCAAAGTTAATAATGCGTAGCGCTATTTAATAATTTTACCTTTTCAAACATGGGTGCACATTTATGTGACCCAAATCCAAATATCAACGATGTTAAAATATGCCAAAATCCACGGGTGCATTTATGTGACGTGGTTCGAGACGTGTTTTAATGACGTTGAAATTCTCTTTTTTAAGAAAAAATAATAATAAAAGCGGTTAAAAGTTAAAATTCACACATAGGTTCATAATTGTTTAAAATCAGATAATCAAGCCGAATATAACAGTTGAGCGACCGTGCTAGAACCACGGAACTCGGGAATGCCTAACACCTTCTCCCGGGTTAACAGAATTCTTACTCGGATTTCTAGTTTGTGGACTACTAAACAGAGTCATTCTTTTCCTCGATTCGAGATTTTCAACCGGTGACTTGGGACACCATAAATCTCCCAAGTGGCGACTCTGCTGGGGACAAAAACCCAGAACTTTGGTTCAGGGTTCAAGAATTTGACCTTGGTATAGTTGTTATATTTGGCTTGTATATTATCTAATTTTATTACATGTTTGGGACTAATGTGCAAATGTTTCTTTTTATCGCTTTGATATTACATGAATTGTATATATAAACTGCTACGAAACCCTTCTCTTCTTATCTCCTGAGGAGTGCACGCTGGTCGTGTCTTCTTTCTGTTAGTGTCATATCCGAAAATAGGACGAGGCTCGGACAAGTTGCAAAGCAGAAGGATCTTTTGGTTACCGGTATGCAGCCCCTCCCCCCCGACTCGAGTTGTCCGCTCGGGTAAGCCAGGTCTAGAACAATAAACCCAGGTTTTAACCTAGAATAACTCATCCTCATGCCGGATCCCTAGTAGGAGCATTTGTTTGCATCATGTGAATTTTGACTTTGGAGACTCAACACAGGGGTTGGGTCTGTCTAGGACAGGTGCACGTAAAATGAAAAAGATCATCCTGATGCATCTTACGCACTATTTGTGTATTTATTTGCTTCGGACTCGCATGCTGACCGGTTTTTAAATATTGGAAAAAATTGAAAAAAAAAGAAAAAAAATATATATAACAAGAAAAAAGAATGGTGGAAGAAGAGAGAAATAACGGTGTAGAGAGTTAAGAGAGTTAAAGCACCTGTTTTGAAAATACCAAATAGTGTCAAAACTCTGCTGAAAGTTTTTTGAAAAAAAAAAAGGGAAAAGTGTTTTATTTTTTTTAGTGTTTGTTTACCAAATAAACTAAAATAAAAAGGGGAAAAGAAAAATAATATTGTTTTCAAAAATAGCTTGTTCTAATTTCAAATGAAAAAAAAATGTCTTTGTTTTCAAAAATAGTTTGTTTTATTTTACGGAACTACATAAGTTTGATTCTCACCGGTTGTGGGATACGTAGGTAATCTATATCGGGTTTAACTATATTTTGAAAAATAGGGGTAAATAAATATCGTTGTTTTGCCATAAATTAAGGTGATATCATTCTTGTCCAAAAATGGCCAAATGTCCTTAAAAGGGGCTGCTTTTGCGAGAACAACAACCGTTGGTCATTTTTGTTTTCCAAAGTTTTGGACGTTTTAGCCAACACAACCTCAAAATCGTCGTCCTCGAAGTGCTTAAAGGCCATGTTTGCAAAACCAGGTTTTATTTTATTTTGAAAAATATGTGTTAATCTTAATTTTTTTTCTTTGAGTTAAATAAGTCTTAATTCTACCTAATTGTCCTAATAAACATGCAGAATGAGCACGAGTCCAAGTTTGCCGGTAACAATTAGGAACCAGATCCCTTTGTAGTTGTGTCTATGGTGGGAGGATCTGGGAAAATCGGGGCAAGATAAGGTCAAACTACATTTGGGAGGTCTCACTGGTTTGTTAAAAATCAGATCCAGATATGATATCATAAAGGCTCTGGTTACGTTTTGGGACCCGGCCCATAACATATTTCGCTTCTCGTATTTTGAGCTCACCCCAACTTTGGAGGAGAGCAGGTTATATGGACATCACTCAAGGTCTGAGGCACAAATATCTGATCGCTCTAAGGGCCGTTAATTCACACAAATTTATGGATATGCTAAAAATAAGCAAGGGAGTCCCATATTCTGAATTGGATGGTGGTTTTTCCACTCTACGTTTCATATACCAGAGGTACGGGTATATAGGGGGGTTCAACGATCCAGAAAGCGGAGTTTGTAGTAAAGGGAATCAGACAAAATGGTATAACATAGGCGTTTTGCCTTCATGGTGGCATTCTTAGGCATCGTGGTGTTTCCCTAGAAAGATGGGAATATTGATTTGAGGGTGGCTGGAGTCATCAAGGTCCTAATTACCAACACCAAAAGCACTCTTGCCCCTATGATAGTATCCGAGATATAACGAGCTCTCACATCTTGCAAAGTTGGGGCAGATTTCTTCGAGGGGTGTAATTTGCTATTACAAATGTGGATGATCGAGCACTTGTGTCATCTCCCTCAGTATATGAGTTATGGATCTACAGATAAGAGCCGCAATGAAGAGTTCAACACGAGGATTTCGGGATTCAAATTGCCAGAAGGATTTGGCGACTGGGTATCCCACCTCCACGCCATCACTGCGGTGCAGATAAATTGGGCATTGGGTTGGCTTCCTATTGAGGAAATTATGTATATGCCCGCCGCTGGGCCTTAATTCCTCCTAATGGGACTCCGAGGTGTTCAGCCTTATGCTCCCTACCGGGTGATGAGACAATTAGGAAGATGTCAGGTAATACATCCAGATGAAGATCTCAGTATTTATGCAATTGAAATCAGCCCCGACGGCCAATTTCATGAAGAAACAGTTCATTTTATTTGGAACGAGTGCCAGCATTTGATGGCAAGCACTCAAGTACCTGACCTATCTGGAGGCGAAGTCTCACCTGCCTATCTCACTTGGTACAAAAAGAAGAACATTACAAGGGGCAAACCAGAACAACCGACCAAAAAACCTCACATTCAGGAATTCGTTGAGGCATCACAAAAACCATGGGCTTGGTTGGATAAGGAACTCGAATACAGCGCTATAATAGGCAAACTAAAGAAATGGTCCATGGATCTTCAGTTTGAAAAGGATGTTAAGTCGCTGCAGATGAGGGGGAAAAGAAGAAGCTAATCCAAGAAAACGAGGCCCTTAAAGCTCGTATCCGAAAAATGAGAATAGCTGTCAGAAAACCAGAAAGAAGCCGGGTTGACCAAAAACTCATAAATGAATTGAAAGGGAAAGCCCGCGAATGCCATGAGGACTTGGAAAGATCTGAAGATAGCTTGGCAAGGATACGGGCCAGATGGGCAAAGGGCGCGAGAGAGCGAGCACTTTATATGCAGCAGGTGAAGAAAGACTATGAAGGAAGCATCACAATCCTGAGAGGAACAAAAGCCACTCTCGAAAAAAGGGTATTCAGGCAAGCTAGAGATTACAGAGCAGATAGGAAACACTGTTATGACCTGATAGCACGAATGGAGGAATAAATGCATGAGTTTCAAGAACAACTCTGTCATAACTCTCGAGTGCTGGAAACCCGGGATCAATAGATAGGTCAGTTGCTTCAAGAAAAGAACGGGATTAGTGAAGGGGTCAGAGACATCGCACGATACATTACCGCAAAATGCCGAGTGTGCGAGGACATGACCCGTACCACCTTTTTTGTGGCATTAATGACTTTCTTCAAGCAAATAATGAATGATCTAGAGAAACTGGAAAGGGATTTAGCACCAAGGCTCGCAGCCCGGACGAAGGATGCTATGCGACCCTCGAGAAATTTCGAGTCATTGATGTATTCTTGATTCTTGTGTTGAGTCTGTACTATTTTGGTTTGTAAGTCTGTTAGTCAGTCCTTTGTAAGTTTGCTTTGTTATCTTTCTAAAAAGTTTGTTCCCTTTTTTATGTGTCGTAATAAAAGCAGTTGTTTTGTGGAAAATAGTTTTGCTACGTATCCAGAACTACGCTTGGTCTGATTCATGCGGGGTCATGATACGTAGGCAATCCACATAAGATTCGACAACCATTAAAACAAGAAAAGAAAAGAGAAAGAAAATGAAAGTAACTAAAGGAAAATTGAGAGGCATTAAAAGGGGCACAACTATAAAAAGCCGGAATGACGCACACAGCCAAAGCAAACACATGATAGAAAATGGTTAACTGCCTAGGTGCATTGCAACCCAACGTGCGATGGTATATCTGTGAAACTATAAAAACTAACAAGTTTGTTGCTTGTCCAGAAATCTCAATCAATTAGTTTACTTAGAGAGTACTGGCACAACACCACTATCAGACTAGATCAAAGGGACCGATACCGGTGATCATGTCTAGCTCCGATAGAGAAGTAAACACTAAGGTAGAAGAGGTAGACGTGCAAGAGATGAAAGATGAGGTGTACAAATTGGAACAGCAAATGGCTGAGATGTACCAAGCTTGGACGAGTGGTCAGCCAGCACCATCCTATCCTGCTAACCCCACTTTTCTCCCAATACCCACCCAATCTCCGGAACATCTTGTTTCGGATTCATCGCCCAACTTTCCCACATACCAACAACACAAGGCAACCACCTCCCGGACACCCCAAATGCCAAAAACAAATCCATACCCTCCACCGCCAATTAACCCTATTTTCGTGGCACCTCCACCGGCCGCACTCCACAGGTCTTCCAGCGAGCCTGTGTTCCAAACTCAGGATCATCGGTATTACCCTCCTGAACCCACCTTCAAAGCACCTGAACCGTACCCTTTCCCTCTTTAGCTTGACAATGCGGCAGAAGCCGAAAAGCAAAACAAGAATCCAGAGCAGGAAGAAATATTTCGAAAAGTAAAGAGCCTGGAGCAATCTTTCCGGAATATGCAGGGTTTAGGCGGCCAAGTCAGTGTGGAATATAAGGATTTATGTTTCTTTCCAGATGTTCAGCTACCAGGCGGGTTCAAGATGCCTAAGTTCGATATGTACGACAGGCATGGTGATCCAGTGGCACATTTACGAGGATTCTGCAGCAAAATGAGAGGGGCGGGTGGAAAGGATGAGTTACTGATGGCATACTTCAGCCAGAGTTTGAGCGGGTCTGCATTAGAATGGTATACATGACAGGACCATGGCAGGTGGTACACCTGGGATGACTTGGCACAAGCATTCGCCGGCTACTTCCAGTATAATCTATAAATCATTCTAGTTGTCATTGATAAAACTGGAGAAAAAGCCCGGAGAAAGCTCAGGGAATACGGTTTCCGTTGGAGGGAGCAAGCTGTGAGGGTCGACCCTCCAATGAAATAAGGAGAGATGGTTGATTACTTTTTGCAAGCTTTGGAGCCGACTTATTTTGGTTACCTGGTGACGTCGATTGGCAAGTCTTTCAAAGAGGTTGTGAAATGGGTGGCATGATCGAGGAAGGACTCAAGTCCAACAAAATCATGAGTTACTCGGCAATCAAAGCAACAACTCAAGCTATCCAAAGCGGTACTGGGGGTGTTCTTGGGAAGAAGAAGAAAGAAGACGTTACAACAGTTGAGTCCAGAGCCTGGTTCGGGTCCAGAGGCCTCTCACCCTACTATAACCAACCCCGACCCCCCAACAAAATTACTCCCATACTCCATATAGCCATCCACAGCATTACTACCCTCCACAAGATCCTCACTTTTCCATCCACCATGCTCAGACATATGTTCAACCTCCCGTCCACGCACCATGGCGTGCACCGGCCCCATAAAATAACTACCCACCTCCAAGAGGATAGAGAAACCCCTCTGGTACAGGTTTCCATCCGAACCAAGCCTTCAAGAATAAGAGGGCACAAAAGTAAAAGACTTTCACTCCACTAGGAGAGTCTTACACCAGTCTGTTCTACCGATTAAGGCAACTGGGATTGTTGAATCCGGTTAAGGTTAAGCTGCCAAGCCCCCTCCAAGAAATCTTGATCACTCGGTATGTTGTGAATATTGTTCGGGAGCCTCTGGACATGACATGAAGAAATGCTGGAGGTTGAAAATAGCTATTTAGGAGCTAATCGACACTCGTCGAATCGAGGTGCAAACCCCGAAAGGACCCAACATCAACCAGAATCCGCTCCCAGCCCATCACGAGACCAATATGATTGAGCTGGTGCAGACAGAAGGAGGGTCTAAAAAACCCTCTCTGTAATAATGATCAGGTCAAGTGAAGGCAGGCCGGCAAAGGAGTCAACTAGCAATAAGTCGTTGGTCAGTGAGAAGGAAACAAACAGTAAACCAGTGGTGGTGGTTCAGAAGGAGTCTTCAAGCAAAGTAACGATAAAATGGGGAGAGGCAAAGGTGGTTGTACCAGGAGCAATAAGCAGACCCGTTCTAATTGTGGAAGGTGCTCGCATAGACCTAGTCATCATCAAGCAGTGGTACAATTGTCGATGGTTGACAACAAAGCCATCCCGTGGAATTATGACCGGGTAACAGTGACCTATAAGGGAAAGGAGGTCAAGGAAGAAGTTTGTGAGTTCCAAGTGCTAACTCGCTTGGAAGGTGTTTTGCTCCCGTGGAATTGAGAAAGGCCAACCCAGCAGCAGTAAAAAAAGCCAGTGACCCAAGAAGAAGCAGAAGAGTTCATAAAGAAAATGAAGTTGCAGGATTATTCCATCATAGAGCAGCTAAAGAAGACGCTGGCTCAAATCTCATTACTTTCATTATTGATCCATTCTGATAAACATCGTCAGGCGTTGATGAAAATCCTGAATGAGGCCCATGTACCTGACAAGATCTCCGTCAATCACTTGAAGAAGATCGAAAATAGGATATTTGAGGTAAATAGGGTCACCTTTGCCGATGATGAGCTACCCGAAGAAGGTACCGAGCATAATAGGGCCCTCTATCTTATAGTTAAATGCGAGGAATCTGTGGTTACCCGAGCTTTGGTTGACAACGGGTCTAGTGCGAACATTTGTCCTCTCTCTACATTAAACAAACTGAAAGTGGATAGCGACAGAATCCGCAAGAACATCGTTTGCGTTTGGTGGTTCGACGGCGGGGGTAAAGAATCGGTCGGTGATATAGTGCTGGAACTGACGATTGGGACTGTGGAATTCACCATGGAATTCCAAGTGTTAGATATGGTAGTCTCCTACAACCTTTGTTGGGACGACCCTGGATTCATGCTGTAAAGGCGGTTTTGTCTACCCTGCATCAAATGGTTAAGTTTGAGTGGGACAGACAAGAAATTGTGGTTCATGGTGAGGACAATTTGTGCTCCCAGAGCGACACCGCTGTGCCCTTTGTTGAGGCAGAGGATGGCGTTGGGCCATGGGTATACCAAATTTATGACACAGTATCAGTCGAGAAACTTTTGGAGGGGGAACACATTCCAAATGCAAAGATAACCTCCGCATACGTCATGGTAGCCTGTGAAATGTTGGGAAACGGATTTGTGCCCGGTAAAGAATTGGGTGCATCTCTCCAAGGTATTGTACAGCAGGTATCCTTATCGGAAAATGTAGGAACCTTCGGTTTGGGGTTTAAACCTACAACTGCAGACATCTGAAGAGCTAAGAAAATGAAGCAAAAGGCATGGGTCCTTCCAAAGCCAGTCCCACGCCTCTCCAGATCTTTTGTCAAGTCTGGAACCAGAAGACGTCCAACAATGATAATTCCTGGTCCTATGGTCAACCCTAATAAAGATTTGTTAGAGAAGTTCGAGAATTTGTTCACTGATGTAAACATGATAGAAAATGGAGAAGGTCCTAGTCACGCCGAAGTGCAATTTGTAGGACCAAAAACAAAGCTAAATAATTGGAAGACTACTCCTCTCCCCACCTGGAAGGAGTCTTGGTAGTTTGTTTTTGATTTTCCTTCAAAGTTTGTTTGGATTATTTTAGGGTTGTAATCCAGTTTTTATTTTTCAACTTTGTTTTGAAGTGTGCAACCCTTGTTATCTTTTCCAATGAAATGAAAATTTCTTTTCCTCATTATTTCTGATATTTTAATCATTCTTTTCCTTTTCTATACAGCTTTTTTTCCACTGATCTTAATGATATGGCATGCATAAGGAATACTCAGAAAATCAATTTGTTCCAAAACAATAGTGCAAGAAATATAAAATGATGAGAATGAGACAGAATACGACGAGGATGAGTCCTTCGAAGAGATTAGTAAGGAACTAAGTCACTTCGAAGAAAAGCCCAAACCCAATCTAAATGATACAGAAGCCATCAATCTAGGGGACGAGGATAACATCAGAGAAACCAAAATAAGCATCCATCTTGAACCGAACATCAGGCAAGAACTAATCTGTAAGGCCCCGAAAATGTTTTTTCGAGCAATTTAAGATTTCGTCATGCCAAGGTAGGCTAAATTATTTTAATTTATGTGCAAATGAGGATTTATGNTGGAAAATTGCATACTAGACAAAATCTGTAAATGAGTGCGCACATTACCTTACTTTGAACGATCATATCTACAGTTATATAAAGCGTTGAGTAAGGATCTACCTATCAAATTAAAGCTATTTGAGTCTGTTTTCCAACGCAACAAACCGTGCTTCATTTGGAGTTGTATACAGAAAGTTATGATCATTGTACTGGACATGTGTCAGTAGCGCGGCCTTAGCGCGGGAGCGCTAGAACCCGCGCTAATTGAGTTATATTATGCCTCACTAGCGCGGGATTAGCGCGGGCGCGCTAGTGTCAGGTCTCTAAATACACCTAGGACGGGAAATGACGGACTTTGAGTCATTTATCAAGCCTAGGGCTTCCCCAACACCCCCAATTCGACCAAGGCACCCAATTGCACTCCTAAGGTAAGATTTTTAGAATTCTTTGAGTAATTTCTACCCCTTAAACACTTATACTAACAAGGATTAATCTTCAAAATCCTTAGATTTT